>JAJMFP010000170.1:0-291018 GCA_030574855.1 Taiozyma rabaulensis
AGCTTCACACGGTGTAGTTCCTTGATAGTGACAATGAACTTGAAGGAAGTGTTGATTAGCTGGTTGAGTTGGTTCACATAATGCTTCTTGGAGATCTTACCTTTGCTGGAGGAGTTGTTACCATTGATCAATTTGTGTCTGATGATGGAGGATAGGAAGTTTGTGTGGAGATCCTTTAGCTCGTTGATAGAGTATTCAACAAATCCATGTTCAAACCTAGTGAAGTCCGAGTCATCTCCATTGATCTCCTTCAGATAAGAAGCGTTTGGTTTCAAGATACCCTTTGGCATTTTCACTTTATTCTTAACCAGGATCAACGAACTGTTGTCTTTCTTCTTGAAATTTCCATAGAATTCACCAAATTTGACATCAATGACATTTGTCTGTAAGTAGTTTTCAATAGACTTGATGAAACCATAGAAGAAGTTCTGAATCAATTTAATTCTTTTGAATCTTTTGTCTCTCAACTCTGATTTGAACAGTCTATTCTCATTCCACGATTCTTCGAACAACTCATCCAGTCTCTTGATCTTCAAAAGATGGTTGAACACTCTCAAGTAATCTTTCTTGTGCTGGTGCTCATCAGAGTTCAAGATCAAATTCAAGGGCGATTCAATTCTGTAATCCAAAGTGAAAACGTCCCAGCCAACATTACCATGACCGACAGCCAACAGCCTAGCATCTAACCCATTTATTATGTAATTATTGTCCTTTTGGTTCAATGAGTATCTGGATGTAGTCTTCAAAATGGAGTCTCTCAACAAATTTGTTAATTGGTGACCGGAAAGTGAGTTAGAAGGTTCAGTCAATAAATCAACCCCATTCTTGATGATAGAATTGATGAAATCACCTTTACCCATGAGTAGGTAATCTTTCAATGCCACTACCACACCTGAAAAGTGGAACTTTGTGAATAAGATGTGATTGAAATAGTTTATCACCTCATCATACAACGCAGAAATGGCACGATGAACGTTTGATTTGTCCCAGAATAGAGAAACATCTTCAACATTGTTATCTTTGAGTCTTGTCATAATCTTCATAGTCTTTTCTGAGAATTCTGAAACCCATCTTGTTTCTTTGCAGAAGAATTTCAAGAAGTAGCTTGTCAAACCAATGTTGTAAATCTTGAAAGCAATGCCTTTACTGAAATAGCTGGGTAGTCTTTCTTTGTGGTACTGGATACCTAAGTTATCAACGAGGTGGGCGTAACTTTGTTTCTGTTCTTTGGTAATAAAGAATTCTTCTTGATTTTCACTGAGCTCACCTTCAACGATCCATTTAATGATTGAATTGGAGAAAGGACCAGAACAATACGAAAGGAAATCGTTAGCACATTGGTTGATGACCTTATCACCATGACTGACATAGACGTAGATCAATGAAAGAATTTGATGACCGTCAAGGCTTTGGATCTTTTTGAATATGTAGCTCAGAAACCTCAGCTCAACCAATTCATCATAGAGATTGGAATAAAGGGTCTTCAATGAGAACGTCTCATTAGTGGATAGCTCATTAACTCGCCTTAGATATTGATGTAATTCTTCCTGCATGAAACTTAATGAGGCAGTCTTGATCTGCGAACTGGATTGCTTGGTTCTTTCTGTGAATATGTTCTCTGATAGGTCCTGATACACCAACCCGATCTCTAGCACCAAATGTAATAATCCACTTACACTATTGTTGACATTGTCGGGTAGTTTGATGCTCTTTGACTGTAGTGGGAACAAGTCGGACGTGGTACCAGCCAATGTGTATGAGATGTATTTCATGATATCTTCTTCTGCCAGGTCCTTTTCGAAGTATGGGATCAATAGTTCTCTAAATGTGTAAGATCTATTTTCATGATGTTGTGTAGCGTGGGAATAGACTGATCTTCTATCACTAAATCTATCGAAATTGATTTGTTCGTAGGAGTCACCGTAGTTTGAGCCCGCAAACCCGCCAAAGAGGCTTCCTCTCTCAGCAATGTCATGGTTGAATGATTTCTGTGAACTGATATCTAGTGGAATGTTTGGTGTGTTGACATGATCGTTTAACAAGTAGGAAAGTACCGCCAAATAACGTGCCACAGACCTCGAATCTTTGTACTTCAATAGTTGATCAACGGTTCTTTGAAATTGTAGCCACGATGAGCTGCTGGCCTTGGTCTGTATCTCAGCAATGACCTGGCTTAGATCGTAATCTCTGTTTGTATTGGTATCAAGATTGGCCCATAGTCGCTCAAACAACGCGTCCACTTGGTTCAAATCATACTCCTGTGGAACCACATTCTTCACCAGACGGTGCAAATAGGTGCGCAACAGCGAGTCACGCGACATCAGTGGAGTCAATCGTCGTTCTTTCTGCTTTGTTTTAGTTTTGTTTTGATCTAACTGTGTCGCGTTTGTTTTTCTCCAGCCTTTAAAAAATTCCGCGAATTGTTGATGTTGGCTAACACGCACTGTACTTTAACATAAAGACGCCACCCAGGGCTCTACAAGCAGAGTTTTGTATAGTCATTATTCATTCATAAGAGACACAGCTTGGTCCTTGGATTGAAGCAACAGTCATTCTGTGTTCAAAAGGTCAGTTTCTCTGCTGAAAAAGCTAGAATTGCCTTTCTCATAACCAAGCTGGATCATAGCATCACTGTACTTGCGAACGTTGTAGAATTGTACTAGTGCTCTGAGGGCAAGCTCCTGACCATACCCATCATCGATCTCACTGGTTATATCACGCCCACTCAGCCAATTGTCACGAAGGTTCAGTTTCTCGTGTAAATACACCAATGAAATCAAGTCCATGTTGTCAGATTTCCACTTCTTACCGTTGAATGGTGTAATTTCTTTGATAATCTTTAGCGCTGGGTGCCATAGATCTGCATTGTAAAAGCTGAAAACTGGTCTTAATGATGAAGTGAAGTCCTTTTCGCATAGTGTCAGTATACGTTGCGTCTTACTTGATAACACCTTGGATGAGATAGTGATCAGATTGTATAACATGAAGCAGAAATCTTTGTCAATAATGCCTGAATCTTCTTCAAATTTCCAAAATGAGACAGTAGAGTCACGTAGTTTGGTGTTTTGAATTCTCTCTAGTAGGTTATCCTCAAATTTGTTCAAGAAAGCACCGACAATGACGAAGAAGTTGGAATCATAGAGCAAGCAGCATAGGTGTTCATATTTCAAAATGTGATTGATCTTGAACCATTTCAACAAAGAAACCAATACGTAGCTTGATTCTTTTAGTACGGCGAATTTAGACTTGGCCAATTCAAAATTGATATCTTCATCCATTGGTAAGTTGACGGAATCTTGTGAACTGACAATGACCTGTAACAACACATGGATTAAGGATGACAAGTAAGGCAAAGAGCTGTTGTAATAGTCTTCAACCAAGTTCAAACTCTCAATAGAGGATGTGAAATCATTGTCAAAGTCAGAAGAGTAGTCATAAGAATCAAGGTTTGTGATCTCTTCAGACCAACCACGCTCTTGCTTCACGAAGTTATCAATTTCATCCCATAGTTGCTTCAAATGTAATTTATCTCTCACTCTGGATTGGAACAAATCAGTGGCTTCCTGGATACTCTTGGGAACATTGCCTTCAAAGTCTTCCACGGGGTGGATAAATGGATAATTCTGGTTAGTTTGGAAGACTCTTTTAGCCTTTGGCCCTCTATTGACTGGGCTTGATGAAGGTGAAGGTGCTGGTGTAGCAATATGGACTGAAGGAGGTGGGTTGTTATTAGGAAAACTTCTTGATTGAGGTCTTTGAACTGTGATGAATTGAGCCAACGATGAACTGTCTTCAAAGCCCTCAGGTAATGTAGATGGAGGTGGGATGAAAGATGGGTATCTTGTGGTCAATTCTTGTCTGTAAACATGGAAATCCACTGGTGAGGCTGTTAGCTTATTAGGATCAGTTTCTTTTGTAAGGTTGTATTTTTGTAATAGGTATGCCTTGGCAGTGTCACGATGTGTTAAATCACCAAAGATGAGTTGCATGCTCTTGGATAGTAATAAGACAATGTTTCTTATTCTCATACTGTTTCTGGTATTCCATTTCCAGGAATCGATGAATTTAGTGAGGAGGTTCAAAATGTCAGCATCAATCAACTGTCTTCTCAAAGTAGTCAGCCCAGGATCATGTAATGCAACTAATGTGGATATATGAAGAATAGACAAAAAATGGAACAGACTAGAAGACACAATCTCTAATTGATACCTCACTGTGGTTGATGCTTCAAAAGTTTCTTTAACTTTGCTGATAGTCCATGGAATGACGCTCAACTTCACCAATTCTTTGACATTATGAACGATCTCACGGCTTTGGTTTTCAAATGGTCTTTCACTACCGTAACAACCAAGTGCAATGTAAAGAATATTTTGAAGATTAGCTAACTGTTGAGCAGGAGAGCAATTGGAGTCCAAAAGGTCATGGATGATATCCTCTTTGTCATCAATCTTCAATGAGCGGAAATCTGTATGACCAAACTTGTTCAGGAATGCACCAGGGTATTCAGTTAGTTTTGCAATTTCGTTGGCAGTGAACCAGTAATCAACATCATTTCTCAAATCAGAGTTGTCATTGTATTTGAAATCGACCTTGGGCTTTGGAATTGGTGGGAATGAACCAGAATTGATGCTGTTACCTTCATGGAACTGATTTGCCCTGTCATTCAAGTACTTCTGGAAAGTCTCATCCACCATGATATTGTTGTCAACCTTGTCCACTTCATCCACCTCGTCTATGTGCAGGTTTTCTGTGGATTCACCGTCATTCTCAACACCGTCAATCTGGTCTTCTATTCTCAACTGGTTCAGTTCATGTTCTATCTTTGGAGAGCCGCTGTCGCTGGAGCCACGCCTTCTGGGACTGAACTCGTTTGGCTGGAGCCCAATGTCCACGATGTTGGCCTTCTCGAAGAGCTCTGCCTCTTTGGTGATCATTTGCAGTTGCCGCTGACGAGTTTCCAATTGCTGTGAAGGTTTTCTGGTTCTTTCAATTGTCTTTGATTTGACCCAAATAAACCAAACATTGTCCATATCCGTGTGGTCCTTACCACTCCAAAGTAACCCGGCCGCCAAATTGTGTCAACTGGGTGGCACCTAGAGAGAAGATCTAATGGCCAATCCAGATGTAAATCCATTATCCTGCCCTTTGAGGGTCTTCTTGAGCACATTCCACAACCCTGAGACGGGAGCCACGTAATCTACTGACTGCTATTACATTCCCATGTTCTTACGCCAAACATCACCAAGTTTGACAGTTACGCGAAAAATCGAAAAATTGTGAAGCACACCAAACCTGGAACCATCACTGTCACCACCACCACCAAAAAATGGCCGAGATTTCCGCATTGAAGGCATTAGAAAGTGTCATTGGTCTTCAGTAAGTGTTCTGTACTTGTTTTTCTAGAGTTTTCAATGTCTCAATGCTAATGATTTTCCAGGGTCAAGGTCACAAACACCTTGGATATCGAAACCACTGGTTTCATCTATTCATACTCCAACGGTGCGCTGGTTCTCCAGATCCCTATCACTACTGCCACCGGTGAGTCATACAACTATAAACTCTTCCGTACCTCCCACGTCAAGAGTCTAGACATCCTAAGTAAATCTATCGATGCCACCAAAATCGTCAAAATCACCAAAATAGATCCAGATACTATCGAACAGGTGGAAAAGAGAAACGCAGAGGCTGCCGACCTGTTAAAGAGAACGAGGAATGAAAACGTCTCCAAAGAGGGTCAACAAGTCTTCAACGCTGTGTACAAGACTATGCCAAATGTGAGATGGTCTGGTGATTCTATTATCGTGTTGGATGAAGTTAAGATCAGCTCACCTTACAATGGCAAGGCCATAAAGTCCTTGCTGAGTGACGACGAGAGTGATGCAATTGGATTGGTGAAGAAGATTGTTGATGGTGTTTGGAACAAAATTGAAAGTGAGAGTAAGGGTGGTTGAAAGATATGCAGTAATGAAAGTCATGTATTATTGTGATACGTAGTCCAGAGGTTGCGTAATCTGTTAGTAATCCCGGAGCACTCATACCAATTTTATCACATCCAGAGATGTTGTTCTAATTCATTCAATGTCTATTTTTTCTCCAGAGATGACCTCAATCCCATCGAATATCTTATACCCTTTCTTGTTCAAGCCTTTGTACCCGTCAAATTGATCCCAATTGAAGACCACAGGCATGCCCTCGTTGATTTTAGTTTCCCAAAACGAGTTGAACCAGAGGTATCCAAAAGATATAGCTATTCCCAACTTATTACTCATCTGGAAGCTTATCCTTAGATCTGGGTTCAACGATTGCTCCACCCTTAGGAACAAATCCTTACCACCACTCGAAGCTTTGTCAATAAGTAAAGGCTTTGAGAGCTCACCTCCTTCGTATTGCTGAAGGTTAATCTGGACACTACCAAGATCATCAAAGATAGGATCAATGATTCTAAACCCTCTGATGTAGCTCTTTACTTCAACATATGGAATAACGGTGTATAGTTCAACATATTCAATGTACCGCCTTTGGCTGAAGATTGAAGTACCAGGACCAAAACCACTTTTCATTCTCTTACTGGTGAATAACTCCTCAGCTTCTTCCCTTTCCAAACCACACTTGTTGATCAAGTAGCTGATAGCAGCTAGTCCAGATCTCCCCTTCCCCAATTTGCAATGTATCAAGGCCACATTGTCTTCATTATGCTGTAGGAAGGTATCAATGGACTCAATGATGTCAACTAGTAGCTGGAACCTCGGCGTTTCATGATCGGGCCATGGATAGTGATGTACCTTTCCCTTGATCCCAGCACCTTGAGAGTCGTACTCCTCCTGACCTTCAATCCTCAAATTCCACAAGTTCCAGTGATCTTTGTGTACCAGGTCCATGTAGTTGACCAGATCATCCATGTTGTTTCTGTAGAGAGTGGCAGGAAAGCGCTGGGTGGGAAAAGAGCAGACAATGAGTCTCTTGGTGATGTAAGACAAGTCCAAGTTGATTCCAAGATCATTTCTGGTTGAGTTTGTGGGGTAGGAGACCAGTTTCTTGACGATCCATGACATTGAAGAAGGTGAATGTGGAGGGTAGCTGTTCTGGATGACCATGCACCAAGCTACCAGTGTCTCTAGCCCCTCAAATAGCTCCCTTCCGCAGGAAAACGAACTTCGAAGTTCCATTTTTTGACACAAAACATACAGATCCATAAAGTGTATCAAACGAGTTCGCGGAAGATCCACAAGTTACCCTCCCGGTGTAGTTGCCCAGTTCGCGATTTTTTTCAGCGACTGAAGAACAAAAAGAGCCATCGAGAAAGTGCAAACTGCCCCAAAGAAGCTCAATCCACACGCTAAAGATGGTCAAGTTAACCCAAGTCGAAGACGAACAAGAAGCTTTCTTCCAAGAACAAGCTGCCAAATCCGGTGCTGAAGCCCCAGTTGTCGACGATGAAGACGACTCAGAATCCGATTCTGATTCCGATGATGAGTTTGATGAAGACGAAACCCTATATGACAGAGTCATTGCCTTGAAAGATATAGTCCCACCAAAACAAAGAAACCAAATATCCAGCTTTGTCTCTGGTGCCTACAACACCGTCTACTCTGGTGTCTCCAAGGCTGGTAACCTAACCTGGATCTTGTCCACCTCCGCTTTGTTACTAGGTGTCCCATTATCATTATCAATCCTAGCCGAACAACAATTGATGGAATTAGAAAAGGAATTCAAATTACAACAAGGCCAAAACGACATCTTAGCTCCAGGTGCTGAAGCCGCACCAGCTCCAGCTACTGTTTAAGGATACTGGCTATTTTAATGATGATTTTATCTTGACCCACTTTTTTTTACGAAAATTTGAGAATATATGTTCCCTTGTAAATACTACAATTACAATACTCTAGCTGTAGATGATGAATATATTCTTTAGTTGCATTTCTACTCTCTATTTCTTCTATATGTGTTGTGTTAGGTTTACTCGATCTTTGGATGTTTGATACTCAGAGCGTAGATGTCCAAATATGTAGTGATCTCATAGATGATTTCCACAATGAACATAGCGTAAAGACCCAAGCTTAGACCGAAACCAGTCCAAATCAAATCACCAGTGATTGAGTCAGTTGAATAGCCCAAAGAGGTCAATAAGTAATAAATAAGGAATTGAGCAATTGGGATGAAGTTAGATGGGACAGAAGTTGGGAATTCTTGCTTTGTTAGGTGACCAATGATGATTCTACCAACGTTGAAGGCAATTGTTAACCCGATAGTTAATGCAAATGGTAATAAATATTTCTCAATGATGAATGGGTTGTACCATAACCAAGCAAATACAGTTGAATAGTAGGCGAAGAATGGTAGTAGACCTTTGTAAGCTTCCAATGAACGACCAAAGTTTTGGTAGTACTTATCAACGTTTCTTCTTGCACTTTCAATGTTGAAATATAGACCAACAGCACCAAAAACACAGAATAAAGTAGTTGGAGTCACGTAGAATTCTGGACTCAATGAGATCAAAGATAGATCAAGGACAAACAGGTTCTGCTTCCATAGATCTGCGCCAATGACACCAGTCAAAATGAACAGACCAATGACACCCAAGATACCTTCAACTGGGCCTGAGAATTCAGAAAGAAATAGTTTGTGAGTGTGATATTCTTCCCAAGTGCTTAGATAGAAATTGGCCAAAGTAGCAAATTGAGAAATGACAAAGATCCATGAGTAACCAAACCCAATAACGGAGCTGAACACAATCACGGATAGTGTGGTGTTCAGGGCATCGATACAATGGTCAAACAATTCGCCTAATGGACCAGACTGACCAGTACGACGAGCGTGTAGACCATCACATGCATCGAAAGTTTGGTATAGGAATAGACCCAGGGCATAGGTGAAGTAGGTCCAACGAGGTTGATCACTGACCAGGTAAGGATCGTAGTAGAAGACGGTGCACAAATTGATCAAAATGAACCCAAACCCAGATAACGTCACGACATTAGGAGCCATCCATAGAGGGAAGATGTTAACAAACTTGGTCCAGAACGGTTTCAGAATGTACTTTGTGGTGAGCGATCTATCCTCGGACTGATACTTGTATTCCTTCAGTTTCGGCAATTGGGAATGTGGAATGAAGAACCCCATCTTGAGAGCTGTGATTAGTATGGAAAAGGAGCTGCTAGAGAAAGGCCCTTAGGTCGAAGAGATGTTGATCTCATTTTTTCTAGAAAACGTTCCAAGCAGTTCTAAGACACCCGCACACCAGGTTGCTATACAGATCATCTACACAGGCAGATTCGGGTCGTAAGAGTTGTGTATTGTGGAGTCATTAGGGTTCATTTGCAGGTTATCAGCATCTTGGAAATCACAGAGAGAAGTTGGTCGTTTTCGCAAGCAGCAGCGACTCTTTCTTTGTCATTCAATTGTTTATTGACCTGGTTCTCACTTTGATGACTGCCTTCTTTCAGTAGAATGGTGATTCTGAATCTGGCAGGAAGACATCTTTCTAGTCTGACTCTGATACCTAGTCCAATCAGCGTAGCTAGAGAGCAATGTGTGATTGTTGGGGTAATCCTTATCACCACCTCGGCCATTTCGTTTTTATTCCCACTATCGATGACTTTGATATCTGGCAAATTAACCACAGCTAATTGGCCAAGGGTCAAGGGATGCTCTGGGTCGGAGATATGAGCGATCAGGTCAAAGATCTCCTGTTCATCAATGGCCTCTTCTTCTTCCTCTGAGTCTGAATCGGAAGGGGATGCAGATTCGGCATCACTTAGGACCAGACCTAACAGGGAGTCCAGAGTTGGGTTCAAAGTGGATTCAAATTGTTTGGAATCATCTCTTGTTGGAAGAGCAGTCTCTGAAAGAACAGTGGGGTTGGCGTTTATTGGCTCAGACATGATTTGTTGGCGTCTTTAGTGTCTCGACTTGACTCTGTTGATGATTAATTCGACTGTTACCTTTTTTTCTCTTTGGGCTAAAAAGGTAAATCTGCCAATTCCTTACGGTCAAATGCCGAAGATAAACTGTTGAAATCTGAATCAGCCAGTCAACTTCTCTTTTTGGCCTCAAAAAGGCTTTCTTAAATGGCACATAAGACCCTTCTAGTGTCCCTTGGTGGTGCTTCATCAAGTGGGAAGACCACAATAGCGAAACTTCTCCATCAAATCACTCCAAACTCCGTCCTTTTACACCAAGATGACTTCTACAAACCAGACAACCAAATCCCAATAGATAAAGCCACAGGACTACAGAACTGGGATATCCCGGATGCTATCAACTTTGAGTCGTTGCTGAAGGAACTTCACTATATCAAAGAGCATGGTGACTTGTCTCCTGATAGCAAGAGTTACAAGAATAGATACAACAGTGACACTAAAGATCAAATTACGGATATATCCCCAGGACTTACGTCAAGCTTCACTGCAACTATTTCTGAGATCGTCAAGAGTAAAGGCCTGAAGGTAATCTTCGTTGATGGCTTTATGCTATATCATGATCCAAATGTTTTCAAGTTCTTTGACTACAAGATTTTCCTAACTGCCAAGTACAAGACCTTGAAAGATAGAAGAGAGGCTAGACAAGGCTATCAAACACAGGAGACATTCTGGGTTGATCCACCAGGTTTCTTCGATGCGATTGTCTATCCCGCGTACGCTGAAAGCCATGGTTATTTGTTCAATGATAATGATGTTGAAAAGGAGGTTAAGCTGGTATTCCAAGAGGGATTTAAAGTCTTTAAGAATGATGATGTTACGCTGGACGACGTCTTCAGATGGAGCGTCAGCGTCTTCACAGAATACCTACAGAGTGTATAATCATTATGACTTTCTATTTTACAATTTTTATATAATTATGTAACTTCCAGGACTCTCTATTTCTTAGTCTTGGTCTTTAGTTTTTTCAAACTCTTCATCTCTTCATCATAGATGTCTGAAGCTTGTTCTTGTTTTCTCTTATTCTTCTTGTTCTTCAATGCAACAACTTTACCTGTTTTAGCAGCCTTTGATAGATCTTTGTCATTGATTTCTAGCTCATCATCATCAATGTTGTATTTGTTCAAGTTTAGTGAGTTGATCAATTCTCTTTGTTTCTCTTTCAAAGCCTTGACAGCTTCTTTACCTTCACCGGTCAATTCATCTTCGATAGTCTCTTCGATAGCTTGAAATTGGTTGTCTTCTTCGCCGTCCATTTCCATCACCTTTTCGTCTTTGTACTCTGGAAGGGTTTCTTCAACTGACTTGTTGACTAAATCTCTGAAATAAACTGAAATCTTTCTAACAATTTTAGCAAACATAGCAATGGTTTGGTTAGCTGGTAAGTTCAATTCCTTGGAGATATCATCAATGCTCTTGTGTTGTAGACCAATGGCTAGTAAGATAGCGGATTGAACACTTGATAATTTAACCTGGTCAATCTTACCACCGAAGTACAACAATGAAATTGGAGGCAGTAAGTCAACAATGACGTGATAGTCAAGTAAATTGTTAGCATATGATTCCAACCTCTTCAAGTCAAATGGTGAGAACAGGTCATCTAATTGGGCCTTTGTCAGTTGGGAAACAGGGGTGACTTGAATCTGTTTAGCACTTTCAATGACATTCAATGATTGAACAGATGTGAATTTGGAGAAGTCATAAGATAGTAGCTGTAAGAATCTCTTGTGGAAATCTTTAGTGAATTCTTCTAGCCATTTAACTTCTCTGTTGGCCAATGGACTGATCATGACAGCAGTATGTTCACCAGTTAGATCATTAGCAGTTTGACGTAGGTAGACTGGAGTAAATTTGTTGTTCTTCCAGAACTTATGCAATTGTGAGGTTAAACCGAATGAAACACCCAAGTAATGTAGGAAATGTGGTGGTTTTTCAGATAGTTTCAATAGTAATGGTGGAAGAGTCTTAGCATCTCTTAATTTGACATCGTCTTTCAACAAGCTGGTGTTCTCAAGTTCTTTGTCACTGACTCTCTTGACGGTAAAGTCTCTTGGTTTGCTGTTTTCAGAAATATCAGTGAACTTACCTTCAAAGTAATCACGTAGCAATTCCAAGGCTCTTGAACCATAACCCATGGAAGCATAATCTGGGTTGGTGGCAATTCTGACAACACGGGCACCACTCAAACTGGCAAACTCTTCATCCTGGAATTGTTGTGACACTAACCATGGGATCAAATCACCACCTGCTCTTTGACCACGGCTCAAACTGTATCTGACACTTTCCTTGGAGATTTCACCTTCTAGGGCAATTTGAACAACACACAATGGGTCTGGAATTCTACCTTCGTTTTCATTGATTGGTGGTAATAGAACGAATAGTTCATGGGCTGGAGCATCACTCATTAGTTGTAAGTCATTTGGAGAGTTCTTGTAATGAGAAGCAACGTATAAAGCCATCATCTTTTCCAAGAAGTTTTCAGAAACTGGATGGTATGAGAATAAGGTATCTCTATTCACAATGAACAGGTTACATTGGGATGGATGTGGGGTACCTCTGGTGGCAAATTTGGAGTTCTTAGAGATTTGGACATCTAGACATAGCAGTTTGTTCAACCATTTTTCAACTGGATCACCAGGAGCGTATCTGATTGGCTCATCTAGAGTGACTTCACGTAAGGTACGACCTAGAACTTCAGCGTCACTGGATTGGTTGTCTCTTGAAACAACAGCTGTGTCATCACCTCTTGAGTTACTGACAGATTGGTCACGTAATTGTTGGATCAATTTCAATGATAGGGATCTACCGGTACCTTCATAACCATTGATAGTAGAGGCCATGAAGACCAAGTATGGACCCATCAATTTCTTCACAACAGGTAGTGGAATAGCAGCAGCTTCATCAATGACAAGTAATTCAGCTTGACCTAGAACATGGGCATCGGATGGTGAGATATATTGGATAGTTTGTCTGTGTTCTCTTTTGATGTCAACTCTGACAATGGCTTTGTTGAATGCTGGATTGGTAGATTGAATGATGTCATAGTCTAGATGTTCTTGGTAACCTAAGGCATCGAACCCTTTAAAGATGAATTCGAATAGAGTCTTCAAATTTTCTGGAGATGGAGAGGTGACGAAGATGTTGGAATAACCATGTGAGACAGCAGCAGCCATGGAGATACCTAGAGCGGCAGATTTACCACGACCTCTACCAGCGGTTAACGTAACAGTAGATCTCAAAGTCTTTTCTGAAATTGCATCAATGAAGGTTAGGATGGCTTGTGCTTGATTCACAGTCTTTGATAGAGCAACTAGAGACCCAGCAGGTTGAACTTCGGCCAAACTTTCTTTCAATTCTCTCAGCTCTTGTTGCTTTGGGGTCAACTCATCATCATCCTTTGGCGGTAGAGCTTTGATGTTCTTACCACCAGACAATGGCAGCACGTTCAGTTCGTCGTCAACAACCAAACAGTTTTCACATGAGCCTAGCGATAGAATAAATCTTTCGTTGAAACGAGCGACAACATCATTGTGAGCTTCAGTTCTGTAACGTGAGTGGATGTCCATAGACATGGTGTAAAGTTGTTTCAAAGAGGTCATGGACTTTAGCAGTAACACCACAATACCACCACCTTCGACAGTTTCAATAGTTCTGGCTAGCAAGTTTGGAGTCAAAGCTTCAAAATCTTGTAGGATACACATACCGTAGGTGTTACCCAAGATTTTCTCCGTCTCTTTGTAGTACACATATCTGATCTGTTGATTTGAGATGAAGGCTTCGAATGGGTCTTGATCATTAGCTTCACGAATACCTCTTTTGATGTCTTTCTTAATCTTTTGTTCTCGTTTCTTTCTATGAGAAGTGAAACCTAATAACTTGTTCTTGTAGGCCCAAAGAACTGATTTATTCATCTTCAAGTCAGCAGACATCATCAAGTAATGCAGGTTAGGCAGTTGGTTCTTAGCTTTATCACCAACGATGACGAAGAAAGAACGTTTCTTCTCCTGGACACCATTACGGATAAGGGCCGGCACACGGGAGTCAATAGCCTTCTTAACCATCTTTGACTGTGCGAACTGTGTGGTTTACTAGTGTCAGACGTGCACTTTAACGCTTACATGCTGCTAGAAAAAAATTTGTTAGATTTCAAACCGAGGGCGATGACCTGAGATCCGGGATTTTTTGGTGATGTTTTGGTAAAAAGCGAACAAAGTTTACACCTGAAACAATGGTAAACACTTGAAAACTAGACCTTCCAATGGCGCTAAACTCGCAAGAGGCATTTCCGATAAAGATCTAAGGCGCTCTTCCAGTCATAGCCGCTGTTGCTCTTCTGAAATGGCCTAAACAACGGTCACCTCGGCGGCAAACTTCCCCGTTTCTGGTTTTGTGTCAAAGTTCAAGATGATTTTAGGTTTGTTTACGTTTCAGAGGTCAGTGAAAAAATTGTGGATTTGTGAAAAGAAAACCACTTTTCCTCTTTTGTGTTTTGTGGTCCTTTTGGTATCGTGTTGAGAAGCCACAAAAAGAGGAAGGAAGCTGTGTCGTATGCGCCAGATACTTTGTGTTTGCTCAGTCCTTATGGGCGGTTCTTCGTGCCGCTGTTCTGACTGCTTTGATACCCGTTGGCACCGTTATTAACCATGACTAGCGCTGACCCTACGACGCTTACCAACAATGGTGGAGAACAGACAGGAGAGCAAGAGAAGGTCAGTCGCCTCGCCTGTTGCAAACGCCTCCAACAAGAAGAAGTTGGCTCCACGCTCCAGTCTTCAGTTTAAGGTTGGTCCACATTTCACTCCTACTATGGTCAAGTCAAAGATTGTGAACTCTTTTGGATCTGAAATCACTCCATTTTTGACACCTAGAATTGATAGAGGCTTTGAGAGAATAGACGGTGAGTGGGTTGGTTACAAGAGAAACTATTTCACCCTTGTTGGTACCTTCCAATTCCCAGGTGTTACCTTTGATGAGTTCTCCAGAGATCAATACTATGTCATTGACCCTTCCTCTAACACGAAGATCAAAATCAGATACTTTGGTTTACGTTTGGTTTCCAGATCTGCTGAAGATGGTTCTATTGTTAACCTTGTTCAACATACTGCTAAACGTGATAGAGGTCCCCAATTCAGTCCACAAATCCAACCTGCTGTTCCCAGCGAGCTTCCAAATCACGATACCATCAGAGAAGCTGCAAACATCAGAAATACTAGCAAAATTGCCAAGTTGAATTCGGTATTTGTCTACCAACGAGACTTACATGAGAAAGAAAACTTCGGGTTAAGCGCAGAAAACTTACAGAGATATCCACAAGATAGAATTGCCAAAGTGGCCCGTTACGAAAGAATTCAATTCTCCTCATCTATCAATTACAAGAAACCGTCTTCGAATAATAAGAGGTTCAAGCTTTATATGGAGTTGGTCGGCTTCACTTCGAAAACTGACTTTGTCACAATCGCCTATTCGGAGACCCCACCTTTGATTGTTCGTGGTAGATCACCTTCCAATTATGCCGAATCCAAAGATAAATCCAATAACAGATCAGCTTCTGACACCAAACAGATCAAGATTCCCAAATCTGCCATATCACCCTCTGAACAACAACAACCATCTGTATCACCTGCTGCAGATGAATCCAACTTTCTTGTCTTCGAAAGAAATACACCTACAACTGACTTAGAGGATATTGAAACCTATGATATCTTAAAGGCTGCTACTAATGCGTTGGTTGGTCTATCGCCTAATGGCTCTTTCAAGGAAGATAAGAAGAGGACAAAAAAGGGGAAAAAGAATAAAGATCAGAACAAGCCACCAAGGATTACTAAAAAGAAGAAAATGAAATCACCAAAGAAGAAGGCATCTGTAAAGAGAGAAAAGAATGCCGTGCTAACGGACATTCGCACAAACATTCAAGCCATTCCTGAAGAAAAGTTTGACAAAGAGGTCATCAAGTTGGAGAACTTTTTGAACATGGACTTTGATGAAAATCTCTTGGAGACTATTGAGGCACATGAATTCAACGAATCATTCATTGATATTGAACGTTTGGAACAGATTGCCTCGAAGAGACTCTTCCAGCCTGAAAGCAATAGCCCAAAGCATATTGAAGACTACAACAGCTTCTTTGACGATTATGACATGGAGATTGAGATGATGAAAGAACGTGCTGATAGCATTGAAAAGGCAAAAACCCAGCTTTGTGATACGTTTACGCAAATGAATGAGAACCCATCATTTGGATTAGAACTAGGTGGGTTTGATGATGGTAATGACTTTATTATGGGAAACTAAACCCATTCGGACATTTGAACATTCAATCGAATACCCTGCATTTTTAGCATGATTTTATAGCATTAGGTTAATTCACGTCGATATTAGTGACACATTCCCCGGCATTTGGTAATACATACGCGTGTCTGGCTGTGATATCTATCTCTATCGTATAAGGACACCCCAAAATCTAGTGCCTTATTAGTTTCAAATCCCGGTAAAATAAAAGTCGCCTCCTTTATTTTACCGGTTTACGCTCTGCCATTTTTCAACGTGTCATTGAAAATTTTATTTTGTTACGCTTTCATCTACTCTCTCCACATAGACAAACATTACGAAATCGCCACTCAAAAGCATGTCTGAAGAGGTGTTCCACGACGCTGTTGACTCCACTACAGCTGAGGACAATCAGAAACCCTTAGAATCCCCTGAAAGTACCGGTGGTGAGTCCCTAAAAGGCGAATCCTCACCTAAAGAAGAACATGTCAAGAGTGAGATAGAAGAGGTCTCCAGTTTGAACGCTCAAAATGTCACAACTACTGAAGCTATTGGTGAAAATGAAGCAAATACCGACATACCCGCTGACTCGGTGGATGAACCTTCCACTCAGCTGAAAGTTACGGCTGAAGGTGATGATTTCATGGACAATTTACTGAAGGAAGCTGAAAACAGACCGGCAAAGGAAGAAGATGAAAGTTCCAATTCTAGCTCGGACTCCTCAGAAGAAAGCGATTCTGATAGTGATGATTCATCAGCCAGTGAGGATGAATCAGAGGGGCAAGAAGATGAAGGTGATGATAACCTTGAGATTCCTGAAGTTGAAGAAGAAGATGAGGCCTCGAATCAACCCATTGTTTCCAAGAATGAAACCTTAGAAGAAGCTGCTGATGAACTTCCAGAAGACTACGTTATAGGTGAAAAGGATCCCTTAGAACACATTGGGGAAATCACTTCTGTTGTGGACAAAAGCATCATCATCAAAGGTAATCTTTCAGGTGAATTTCGAGTCTTGAAGGAAGGTTCAGTTTTTTGTTTGGAGGATAGAACTCCAATCGGTTACCTACTTGAAGTTTTTGGTCCTGTCGCTCATCCACTATACAGAGTTCAGTTCAACACAGCTGAGAAATTAGAAAAGTTCAAAGACAAGAAAGGCTCGAAGGTTTTCTACGTTGTGCCTAAATCTACCTTTGTCTACACAGATACAATCAAGAGCATCAAAGGGAGCGATGCTTCAAACTGGCATGATGAGGAGCTTCCAGAAGATGAGCAAGAGTTCTCTGATGATGAGAAAGAGATGGAATCGAGGAAAGCTAAAAAGAAGAAGAGATCCAAGAAAGATAACGAATCTGAAGATGCACAACCGCCAGCAGCTAACAAGAAACTGAAGAGTATCCTACCTGCCAATAATAACCAAAAGAAGCAATGGCAACCAAAACAACAGTACCAGGCTCAACAATTTGCTCCACCAGCTGCCATGGGTTATCAATCGAGATCTCAAAGGGAGAATCCACCACCTCCACAGCCATATCAGAATGTTCCTCCTCAACAATTCCATCCACAACCAAATATGCCACCTCAACCAATACCAATGATGCCAGGCATGCCAATTCCGCCATTCCCATCTTTCCCAATGCCACCTGCTCCACAAGGTCAACAGGTGCCATTCATTCCTCAGCCACCAATGCCACCAATTCCTCCACTTCCACAAGGTATTCCTCCAGAACAGGCACAAATGCTGCAAATGCAACAATTTTTCCAAATGCAGCAAATGATGATGCAACAATTTTACCAGCAGCAGCATCCAAACGGGCAAGCTCCACCAGGTCCTCCTGGTCCTCCACAAGGCCCACCCCAATAGTTATGCGATATGAACCAATAAAAGTTTTGCTATAGTATAGAGCTACCTGAAGCGTTGACTTTGTGTACTACTTACTCTACTCCTTTGAATAAACCAAACGAATTATGTATATGATGCTAAAATTAATTATTTCGATCTTCATCAATGATGATCAATGCAGCTTTGGCGTCTTCTAATGCCTTTTGAGGAAATCCAGCCTTCTCGGCGACATCGATTGCATACGATTTGTCTGATATACCATCCACCAATGTATGCAAGAAGATGATCTTCCCATTCTCTCTCTTCACTCTGACCTTCTTGTAAGTCAACTTATCGTTCTTTTTATTGTGTTCAAACAGTCTATGCAACTCGTGACCATAATGTGTCGAAAACAAAACACGACAATTGTTGACTTCTGCTAAGTGATTCAGCGTAGCGTAGGCAACAGCAGTACCTTCATGTGCGCTTGTACCTCTCCCAATCTCATCAAGGATGGCCAATGATCTTTCGGTAGCGCCATTCAGGATATAGCTAGTCTCAACCATCTCCACCATGAACGTACTCATGTTGTTAGCCAAGTCATCAGCAGAGTTCACACGACTGAACATCTTATCAACGACC
This sequence comes from Taiozyma rabaulensis, assembly GCA_030574855.1. Lineage (NCBI taxonomy): Eukaryota > Fungi > Ascomycota > Saccharomycetes > Phaffomycetales > Wickerhamomycetaceae > Taiozyma > Taiozyma rabaulensis. The sequence continues at coordinate 18,646 of JAJMFP010000170.1, forward strand.
CCAATTTTGGCAGATGTGGCAGGAACGTAGCACCCAGTCTGTGCCAGAATGACAATGATTGCATTTTGTCTCAAGAAAGTTGACTTACCACCCATGTTTGGCCCTGAAATGATCCAACATGAATTATCAGAGTTCATCTGTAAATCATTGGATGTAAACATCCCAAGTTCCTGCTTCAAAGAATCTTCGACAACCATATGTCTACCACCAACAATGTCTAATGATGTACTGTCATTCAACTCAGGGCAAACCAGATTCTTCTCTTTGGCCAAAACTGCAAACGAACTGGTAACATCTAGGATGTCAAGGAATCTACCAATGTCTCTCAGTGGAATACTCTTCTTGATAACCTTCTTGATGAGCCCTTTGATGATCTTATTTTCCTCTCTCGTCATCTGTGCCACTATCGATTCAATACTTTGTGCCAGCCTCGACCAAGGTGGGAACGTATACCATCTAGTATAGGTACTTTTCTGGGTCAGAGTTGCATTTGGCAGCAGCGAATGTATATGTTCAAAATTGGTATTCTTGTCACCCTTCATATGGACTTGAGGTCCCAAACTAGGTGATATCTTCAAGTCAACCTCTCTCAATCCCTGGTAACCAACCAGCCCATTGTGTAAATTGCGGGAAAGCTCAGTGACCTCGCGGCCTTCTTTCTCTACTTGAGCATGTAGCCTCAACAGAGTCTTGGAGGCCTCTTTTCTTATCAGACGGGTTCTTGTTGGATCATCAGATTGGTTAGCAGTCCCCTCAACTTCTTCGGACTCTGTGGCTAATGGGTCCAATTCTTCCTTCAATATATCTTCTTTCTCTCTCATATCCTGCATCAAGACACCAACATCAATATCCTTGAGAATTTCATCAGCTAGGGCCCTTTGTGATTTGTGTTGAGGAATCACTTTGTATTGTTGCCAAACTGACCCACTGTTGTTGTTAGAGTGAGCAAAGATATACTCAACCATATCCTCGTACTTGTGAATTGTCTCTGCTAGTTGCACCAAATCTAGGGTTTTACCCCTTCCCATGGAAAACCTCTGTATAATTCTGGCGATATCATGACACTCCTTCAGCCCCTTGATAACGTTAGCTCGGAACTCAGAGTCTTCATGAAACGATCTCACTAGCGCCTGACGCTTCTTAATCTCTTCAATATCCGTTGAAGGTGATGAAATCCATTGTGATAGAAGTCTTGAACCAGATTGTGTGACAGTTCTTTTGATTGAGGACAGTAATGAGCCTTTAACGTACTGATCTCTCAAGGTTTTGTGGAGCTCTAGTGCATCTGATGTTCTTGAGTCTATCTGCATGATCTCTTTGGATACCTGCTTTTCCGGTAGTTGTAACAACACTTCAGTCTCTGGAAAATGTTCTTCAATGTATCTCAGAAGGTTTCTCAAAGCAGAGGTCTCCTTAACAGATAGGTTGTTGAAAATCTTTTTCAATGTACCCTTTGGAAATTGGAACATGTAGTAGAAAAGATCCATTGTCTTATGAGTAGTGGTAAGCTTCTGATATTTCACAAAGTATTTCTTAAGTTCAATTAACTCTTGGTACCAATCCCCTGTCTCTAAGTGATACTGGACTAGTTCCTCATCGAGCAAGATCTCTGAAGGTTTGATTCTGGTGATAGCAGAAGCTAAGTCACCTAAGGTGGTTTCTTGAACAAACAGTGCACCAACAGAGATATCTATCCATGATAAGCCAACGATCGTATCTGGATCTGGTGCTCTTCTGAATATAGCGTGCGGAAAGTCAATTGACAGTAGATAGTTGTTCTCCTGCTCGTTCAAGAACGCCTCATCGACTAAAGTCCCAGGAGAGATAACTCTAGTCACCCTTCTAGCAACCTTGATTGGATCATTATCAATAGAAGACTCTCTTTTGAACTGCTCCGATACAGCAACACCTTGATTCAAATCTTTCACTAGAACCTTAAGATGTCTATCAAGCTGGCTCAAAGGGAAACCTGCCATTGGCACTGTGATTTCTTTAAACTTCTTCTTTGCCAACGTCAGGTTCAGCTTTGGTGCAAGCTCAGAGGCATGTTCAAAGTAAAACTCGTAGAAACTCCCCACTTGTGTGATCACAGCGTAGCCTTTGTACTTCTGCATAGTTTCTCTGACAGACCTCATCAGAGGCGGCAGTTTCTCCATGAGTTCGGCTTCAGTGGCATCAACAGCATCAATTTCAATCTCTTCTGGTTTCTTCTCCTCTTTGGAAAGTTTTGAGAGTGGAATGGCAACGGTCTCTGGCTGTGGAGTTGGTCTATTCGTGTCTGATGTTGAGTATGTTCTGGATGTGAGCACGCGTGTGACTTGAATGATTTGCCGGCTTGACGGCAGCAACTGTCTCGTAGGCAGACACCTGGCAGCAATTGACAGCCTACTTTTGAGAAGCATCTTCAGAATGCAAGTGAATGGTCTCCGTGGTGTTATTTCAATGGTAGAAAGATGTTGAAGATGTACAGCTCAAATCATACTTATTGATCTGTGCTTACTAACTGTTTATGTAATCAACATAAGAAATACGCAATCTTTTGTGACAGGTAACATTGAAGCAGTTCAGCCCCAACTGTAAGCTCCAGCGACGCCTTTCAGACTACAAATGCTTCATTATATAATACATTGTTTATTAGTCAGTACACTGCTTCAGTTTAGATAACCTTTACAACCAGGAGCACCACACAAACAACGGACACGCTCATCATCATTAGTTTCACGTTCAAACTTGTAATCATAAGTCAACTCTTCATTAGCCGCAATGTCTCTCAGGGCATAGATAACAATACGCTTCTCACCTTCAACTTTGATAATCTTTGCAGTACAACTTGGAACACAACAATGGTTGATAAAACGGGCGATACCACCTTTCTTCGTAGCATCGATAACTGTGTTCTCATCAACTCTGAATAAGTAAGAAGAACCGATACCAGACTTCAAATATGCCTTTTCTCTAAACTCCGCCACCTGTTGTCTGATTCTCTCACCAACGTACTCGATGATCATCTCACCAACTTGAATAGGTTCCAAGGCATATAGACCCCAATTGTGAATAGCAGATCTTGCAAATGAAACGGGTTTCTTTCTCTTATTCAACTGGTTCATTGTCAAAATTTCATTGTCAGCATTGAAATTACTAACTTCATAAGCAAATCTTCTGTTGTTAGCACGATTGACTCTTGAACTTTGCACTTTTGAAGATTCAGGTTCCTCGTTTTCAACTTGAATGGTACTTAATGGATCATGGACCTTCTTTCTATGAGGCAAGTATTCAACCTTGTCTTGGTCAGCAATCTTTGAATAACCTTGACTTCTGTGTGAACCTGTGCTGTTGTGTAGACGTTTTGGTAAATCTGTAGAAGGGTCAACAACCTTTGAATTGAACAATTCTTTCTCCTTCCAGGCCCAGTAATCAGCACGATATGGTAATGGTTCTTCTGCAATCTCTTCTTTCAAAATCTCTTGGAGCAATAAGAAGTCCTCGTCGTCTTTGATTAATTCTTGGAACCCATTTAGACTCAACACCAAGTTTGGATCATCTTTGTAAACAGGAATTGGGGTTTCAGATGCAACAGGTTGATGTAATTTATCATAAGAGAGATGATCATCTTCCTTTTCTTCCTCCGATTCTTCTTCTTCCCCTTCACTCTCAGCCTCGCCTTCTTTGGCATCACTAACTTTCGTAGTATCAATGTCCATCTTGTCTTCTTCTGGAGTAGTTGGAAGAGACTCTTTGGTTTCTGTGATTGGTTCATCTTCTTCATCCTCTTCTTCTGATGATGAGTACAGCAGTGGCAGTCTTTCTTTCTTGGTTGGTTCTTTCTTTGCCTTCTTTCTTGCAGGTTCATCATCCAGTAGCTCTTGATGAGACTTCTCAAGTTGTGGAGTTGAAACACCGGAATCCTTTTCTTCGCTCTCAGCATCATCTTCAAAGTTCAGACTGTAGCTCAGAGGTAGAGCTTTTCGCTTCTTGATGTTCTTCTGAGTCTTAGACTTGGTATCTTTAGTAGCACCGCCTTTCTTTCTGAACGATGGAAGCTTTGGAAGCTTTCTATGTAATGAAAAGACATCTTCAGGAGCATCTTCGTCAACAGCGTCTTTAGAGTCTTCCACTTCGACACTTTGTTCTTCCCTTTTGATTTCTTGTACAATAGGAGGTGGTGGTTGAATCTTGGTCTTCAACTCTGGGAAATTGTCAATGTTCAAGTACCCTAGCACAGCAGGAGCAATGATCTTGGTTCTAATATCTTTCTGAAGTGCACTTTCCAATTCCTTAGCTAGTAGTGATGTTGTTTCGTCAAGAACGTCTCTTTGTTTCGTGGAATAATCTTCATCAGCTTCAGTAGCTTGGTAATTTTCTGGTAATTGAAGTTCCATAAACAAGTTGACTGAGAAGACCTGCTTACCATTCTCTAGTTGGAAACATCTTTTCGCTTCTTTAGGACTGTTGAAAACGACAAAGATCCCACTATCATCACTCAAGACTCTTGTCCAGTCATATGTCTCTAAGGCTTTCTTCACGTCGTTCTTGACGATCTGATTCTTGATGTACTTGGAAGCAATAAAGATGAATGAACGACCTTTAACGTACTTCTGAAGCTCATCGGGCACTTTGATACCAGTTGGAGTAAGTTTCTGTTCTTCTTTCTTTGCAAATGGAGATGGTTGGAAATTGGTCTTCTCTGGTCTTGGTGGGGTGGATGGAGGTTGGGATGGAGGAGGTGCTTGGGTTGGCTGTGGCTTTTGAGGAGTTTCTCTACCTTGTCTTCTCTGGATAGCATCAAGAACTCTCTTTGGGGCACTTGGTGCAGTAATGACCTTATCTTTCAGTTGGGCCAGTTTCTGTTTGGCTAATCTGTCTTTCAGTTCCTTTGCCTTGACCTCTTCAACAACTTTACCCTCAACGTTCAAAAGCACTTTGATAACATGGCCATCAATTCTGGTATTGTGTAGCTCTTTCACTGCTCTCTTGGCAGCTTTGGATGCCTTGTCAACTGAAGCTGAGAACTTCACTCTCATGATACCTAATGGGATACCAGTAGATGGGTCAAGTATAATGTCAAAATCAGAAACTTCACCGAATGATTTCAACTGGTTTCTCAAATAAATATCATTGATGGCCCTGGTCCCAAGATTTGTTAAGACAACTTCGGTAACTGGTGCAGGACCAACACTATGCTTATCGTATTGGAACTTTGGTGGTGGGAGATGCTTGTATGGTACTTTCTTGTGTCTCTTCATGTCACGTAATTTCTGTTTGTAATTAGGATCCAGTCTTGGGTCTTTCGATTGTTCATGTTTGAATGTGTTGTAGACGATGGCTTTACCCTTAGACTTGTCCTTCGACAGTTCTGGATCATATGTGACTCTGTATGACTTCTTGTGTAACTGAGACAGGGATTCATCAACTTTGAAGTTACCGTCAGCATCAAGGCGATGCAGTTGATCCTCGAATTCTGGTCTGTCTAGAGGGGCCCAAGGATCAGTGTCTTGTGACTTTGGTGGTTCTTTGATCTCTTTAGGCTCATCTTTCGCACTTTGAGGAGTTGGCAAATGCGTTGATGATGACTTTGCAGGGGAGGAGTTGACTTCAGACTTTGGCTGTTCTCGCGTTGGCGGCGGAGGCCTCGTGTAGTTGTCTCGTCTGTCTCTTCTTCGGCTGTCGAAGCCTCCACGAGAGGCACGATGCGATCTGTCGTGTGGATGGGGCACATAGAGCTCTTTGCGGCCCGAGCTGTAACGGGGTCTTCCATAGCTGCCTCCGTTGGCGTAGTGACCACTATCGCGTCTTCTGGAGTCGCTGTCGTCGTGGGCCTCGTACCTGTCGGGGAAGAAGGCCGACATCTTGTTGGAGTGCCTATGTGACATGATGTGATAAGCTTGACGTGTGGACGCTCAACAACGGGCAAAACACCTTCTAAGCAACGACAAACTGTGCAACCACCGGCAATAGCGCTCTGTCTTTCAGCTGCAGCACAAACCCAATGAGAAAACACACGTGAAACGCCGCTGATGGGTGGCAAACGGGCGATGGCTTCGGTTTATGCCAACTTCTTTTTGTTTGTTTTCTGCGAATTCGAAAAAGTTTCGCGCGATTTTGGAGGAGCAGAAACCCGGGCAACAATGGCAGACACTATAAATTCATATTGGCCAATTTGTTAGCACGAGTCCCTTTTTGATGGCAGTTCTACGCTGACGGGAGCTTCACAGTATCTGTGTGATTCAATAAATAGAATAAATAGGTTAATAAATAATAAATAGGCGAATAAATAGTATAAATGGGACAAAGCCACAGATCACTTGGTTCTGATGTGCTTCAACTTGTTTGGGCTGTGGTAGAAGTTCTTCCCGTACTCCTTCATCTTGAACTTACGCGTGTTTGGCTCTTGAACAATGAAGGACCAGCCTTGACCCTGGGCAAATCTGATGGCTGCCTCTTTGGTGTCGAACTTCATGATTGTGCCCTGCCTATTGCGGTGTTAGTAAAAAAACATTTATATGACGGATTTCAAAGGACATACATGTAGTCACTGGAGCTCTGGTACCCAATAAGATCGTTCTCCCATCTGTTACCCTTGCCCAACACTTCCCAGTCTAACTTCCAGAAATGTTGACCTGTGATCTCGGTTAGTATCATCACCATTTTGAAAGAGAACAATAATCATCTCCACTCACCCCAGGTCCCACTTTGGGTAGCAGGCTTAGAATCTTTGTAGATTCTGACAACCCTCTTGGTCACCAAGTCAGAAGGAGCACCACTGACGATTTCTTTAGGGATCTCATTATGCTCCTCTTGTTTCTTGATAACGTCCGATTCTTGCTGGATTCTTGGTGCAAACGAGGCACTGAAAGAGCGCAATGACGTTCTATTAGCGGCCTGGAATGCCCTTGGCGTGCTTCTAAGTGGAAAAGACAACATGAAGGTGGCAAATTGACGTTGTTTGGAGGACAAAATCGGTGTAATTTGTGGAGAAACTCCTTGATTTTTGGTTATGCCAAGTCGGAAGTCGGGCTATTTCCGACTTTGAGATCAGAACGGTAGCTATGATCAAACAGTGAAGAAGAACTCTTCTGGAGGAATTGGAGCGTTTTTATCCCTTTGTCACTGGCTTTGAACTCTCAAGTCCCACACACAATGAACGACCCTTCACTGGACAACGCCATCAGAGCAGTGGTGCCCTCCCTCTCCGAGATACCTGACAGATTAAAGCAACTGACCGGTCATATGTACCAGGCATCCAAACAGAAGATCAATCTTAAACAAACTGAAGAAGTGGCAAGATATCATCTCTGTTCCATTGTTGCTACAAACACTCTACGGGAAAAACTTCAACTACCTGATCCATCATTCAAATCGCTACCCATTCCTGAGAAATCAGCCAGATCTCTAATCAACATATTTCAGACCAAACTATCCACCAACAGCGCGTCTAGTACGCCCGTCACAACTCCAAGAAAGAGGAAAGCTGAGACGGTCAAGACTCCATCACCGCTGAAGAGGTCTGTTGGGAGACCTGCTGGCTCAAAGACCAAGACGCCATTCATGAGAAAACTTGAACAAGCTGCTCTAAAGTCTCCAGAGAAAAACCTAATTACAGATCTACAAAACGCACAAGATGCAGATGGCACTCCACCTCCTGCTACTCCAACACTCACACCGAAGCAGAGTCTGAAACTGATGACTTCAAGAGAGATCACTGCTCTTTGTAACAAATTCCAATTGGAGCAAGACATCGTGAAGAACATCCTAGAAACTTTCCAGAAATATTCAACAAAGGTCGCTAACGAATGGATCCTCATCTGTGGCTTGATCATCAACTGTTACTTCGTTGTCAATCATAAGGAACTTTCCCAGCAAGTCGGTGCCAAATCATCAGTTATCAAAGCGATGTTCAGTCTTCAGAGTGGTGGGTTGATGCTTGCAGAGATTCATTCAAGTTTAGACATTGTGAAGAATTTAATTAAGTACAACAAATGGTTCAAGAAACTCAAGATGAAATACGAATATCCGATGGATGATGCAATGACTATTGACATGTCTGGGAACTTCATCTCCTCTAAATATCAATTCAACACCAATGAAGCGATCAAGGAATATGACGAATGGGAAGCTAATGTCTTAAAACAGATTTCTCTCTAATGATGATACGATAATGATTCATAAAACAGATATAACGATGTAAATTCTCTATATACAGCAATAGCGTCCTCTTCTAGATTAATGATATGGGAGCAGTTTTCTTAGTCTTTTCGTTTGAGCTGGGTTACTCATTCTCTTATAACCATTTGAATGTAGGGTGTTTCTACTCCAACCGGTGTTACCGTGATTTCTGGCAGCAGGACGCTAGATAAAGTTAGTAGCTCACTCAAAAGCCTCTCTAAATCACGCTCAAACTCACTCTTTTGAATGCATTAGCAGTCTTTCTCCATCTCTTAGCAGCACCTTTATGTGATTTCATCAGCGTTCTGACAAAGACGCCGGATGAGTTTTGAGCAGCCCACATACCAGTAGTGGTTGCCTGCATCATTGGACGCACTATGCTGTTGAACAAACCAATCATCTTTGCGTGCAGCTGGCTTGATTATCAACCCTTTTCAATCAAATGTCCTAAAGTCAATTTTTCATTTTTGTTGATGCTTCGAGTTTCTGGTATAGCCAGCACTTTTCACGTGACAGACGATGAAGTTAATGGGAGACTAATCTGAGTCTGAGTCGGAGTCATAGCCAGACACAAGTGGCTTTGGAGTCTCCGTTGCAAGCTTGGGTTTCTGTACCTCTTTTGATGTTTCTTGTGCTCCACAATCTTGTGTTTTGAGGGATTTGGATGTCGTTCCTTGACCTTTCTTGGTTGAAATCCCGAGTAATGGCTTTGTCTGTTTCTTTCTGAAGGATGGTAGAGGTTCAATGGTTGTTGTATCAACTGGTTTCGTCTCAGTGGTCTTCTGTTTCTTTTTCCTGTTTCCTTTTAGTAAACAATTCCGTGTGGTTTCCGCTCATGTGTAAACTTACTCTTCAAATTCACGCAGACCATCATCTATCTCTCTTTTCCTTGCCGATTCTTCCTCTTGCCTTTTCCTCTGGAGTTCATTGTAATGATCCAATTCCCTCTGTGATATCTTGTGCGATTGATTCTTTGCCTTGACCTTATCCTCGTATTCTTGTTCCTTTGCAAGATGGTTCAACCTCATCTGGTCATACAGAGATAGCTTTTCTTTGTCCTCTTGTTCGTCCTGAAACTGTTTTGAGGCCACTTTCTCCTTGGCCTGAAGCGACTTCATGTCACTTTTACCCTCTGGAATGAACCTGGACATCTTGAGAGATTCTAATTTCTAAGGTCGTTCTTCTGTATGTGTCAAGATTCCGGTACGTAGAATACTAGTTTCGGTCTTTATTACTTATGTCCCCGCGAAAATTTTGAACTCAGAGCCCTACAACTTCATACGATCTAGCATGCAATTTATTCATCGTCATCGTCACTGATGACAAACTCGTTAAGGATTTCCTGTTTGGACTGTTCCTGTCTCTTCACAGGCCAGCTCACTGTGCTTTGTTGGGCACCACCAACGGTGACAGCACAACCATAACAAATACTAACTTGTTCTTTATCAGCCTTCTCAAACTTGTCAATTGAATCCTTATTAGCTTCTTTCCATTCTCTCAAAGACTCCTCCTCCACTTCATTCTCTGGGCCTCTATCACCATGGTACGTTATATCTCTTAACCATTCCATTGGTTTATTGTAAATCTTACCTTTGCACACTGTACAATAATCATCATCGAAATTCTTTGGTTCATCCAATTTAGCACCGGTCTTGACAACTGTGGAAACGATATTATCATAATCTTGATCCACGACTTTGTAATAATTGGCCACGACTTCATTAATGGTCTTTTGTTTGTTCATTAACCTATCTGGATTCTCAGCGGATCTTAATTCATATTGTTCCAGGGATCTTAGATCCACAAATGTATCAATTTCACCTTTGGAAACATCACGTAATGGATGGATGTGTTCTATTTCCTTACCTCTGTAATTCAAAATACCGTCACTCAGCTTTGAATAGATCTCAGCACCTCTCCCTTTAACCGTCAAGGTGATGACCTCTTGTGCAAGTGTGGTCATATTATGACCCCAAATGATTGATTTAAAACCATGGACATAAGCGTATTTGTTGATCAAATCATTCAGTATTATTTGGAACATGTCATTCTTGGATGCTCTGTTGGGTAATGAGGCAAAAATGTCTTTGATTGTGACTTTTTTATCATCTTTGTATTTGTATGTTGTGAAATCTTTCAATAGTGTAATGTTGTTGATCGAATCTTCATCACTGATGAATGAATCAATATCTAGTCTGGTGAACTTGATTGGATAATCCTTCAGATCGTACTGTTCTTTTATTTGGCTTATAACATCTTCATAAGTGTTTTCGTATTTGGCAATCTTGGAATCGTCAATATGCAGCACATCAATTTCAAACCCCAATTTGGCCCTTGGGTTTCTCGTCTGCTCATCAAATAATGACACTAGGATATCAAAAAGCACTAGTGATGAGGTACCGTATGACAAGGGCACCAGCACTTTCTCTCTGGTGATCTCATCACCGAATTTGACTTTATACCTATCACTGCTCATTTGTTTTCTCTGCTTCCCACTGATGAATCTGATGAAGCAGACCTTGCAAAAAGCTTCTTTTCTGGAGACAGTGACTGCCTGCTCCACTTTACATCTTGAGCACAGACCCAAGCCCTTCACTTCCTCGCTCATCCTGTACTTATCTCAGAAAGTAATGACAAATCAATTCCAATTTTAAGCTCATCGTTAGTGGAATTTTTTTTTAATTGTGTTGTTTGCCCGTCACATTTTGGCAGAGCTATAAAATGGATCCCCTGATTAGAGAACTACACAAGAACATCGAGAATGACAAAGTTCAAGAAGTTTGTGATCACTAATTCAAATGTCAAATGCTGGTGTGCACTGTATGCACAGTGTGATGAAAAATTGAAAATACAAATGAAGAAAAGATCGGAGAGATCTTGGAGAATTAGGCTGAAGGTGGCATTGAAGATGATAAGTATTAAGAAGGTCGAAGCCGATTTGGAGTGATAAGGATCAAATCATGGAAAGTGATTGAATTTGTATGCATGTTAAACATAGAAGAGGTAAATCAGGAGCCACCCAGGTACACAATCTACAAAGCCATGCACCTCCATTGAGGATCAATGATGACTACATATGAGAAACAATAAATAAAGTTAAGCATAATAACATTGATCACTCTTCAGTCATTCTCAGCATCTCTTTCACATATTTCAACTCTGCTCTGACGCTGTGATTATCAGCAACCCCGACTCTAGCAAAGTTGGTCAAAGTTGGATTCATATCCTCATCAAAGAGTATATTCCGTAGGCCAACCTGGCCATGCACAAGACCACAAGCGTGCAGCTCGTGATATTTCTTTAGCACCTTCTCCTTCACTGAATTGTTTTGCAATAACTTACTAAACTCCCCTTCGCCCAAAGGATGTCCATGGAACGTAGTGATAACAAAAGGACCTGGAAATAATGGAGGGAAGCTGTATGAAAATCTTACTGATGCTCTATGTTTGTATGGAGTAGGAACGAATTCTCGGCCCATGACATCGTGAAGATAACCATAGCCTAGTACATGTGGGGCTACCCCAGCTGGATTTTCTTTCTGAATTCTCAACAATGTCTGGATTTCTCTGAACATTAGCGAAGCAGCATAATTGTATGGATTGCCTGAACTGCCAATGTCATCAAAATCTTCAGGTTCCCATGTTGGCGGCGAGCACGTCTTGAAGGTTAGTTTGTTAGGGTATTCTGACGACCAATCCAGACTGGTACCAGCAGGTAATTGATCAATTCTATCACATTCGTTTTGAAAGATATCTTTGGCGTGAACATCCAAGTTGTTGAAGTCAAAGATCTCGAGAACGGTGGGTCTCAGTGTTAGTTTGGAAGAGACGGGCTTCTCCGGTCTCTAGGTCAGGGTCAGAATTGGGAAAGAAAGTTGGACCAATGGTATAAGTGTAGATATCAGTGGTGTATCTCGGTTGGTACAATTCCGACTTTGATTCTCGTTGGAGTAGTTGGTGAATGTAGTTGATAATGCTGAGCTTGTGGATTTGACAATTGGGGATCTTTCACGGGAGTCAGTACTTGATAAGATGGTTTCTTCATCGTGGTCATCGCTTTGGGCATAAACTTGTGAGCTTTCAATTGTACTAGTGTCTTCCAGTTGTGGTGGCTTCTGCTGCGTTGGGAAATCTTCATGGGAAGACGTGTCTGTTCTTATGTTCCCTGACTCTGTCTCACCAGCATTGGTAATACCTTGATGTACGGTATGTTCACCACCGGCTGCATAATGGGATGTTGAGGGTATATCACTATCGGACGATTGGGGTTGAATATTATTAGTTTGGTCAGATGGATCCGCGTCGATTCAAGAAGTGCAGCTTGTAACATCAAACATGCGGTATTCATTCATGGCATCAGATAGTTGCTCTGGGGGAGTGAAATTGAGGACAGAATTGCAGAGGTTTGATGGCGACCGCTGTTGCTTTGGCGGACGTCCACTCTGTAAAGGCGAAGCCCCACGTTTACCAGGTGACATCGTGCACCTCGAGTTCTCTTAAGGCGACCTTCTCTGAAAGGCTCTGCCGCTATGGGAGAGAGTTTATTCTTTTTTTTAGGCGACGATTACGTAATATTCAAAGAGCGCACAACTTTTACCTATCAGGAGCATCATTACGATGACCATGAGCAGACACAGTCGGGACAATCGATTGATGCTGTGCTTGGATTCTCAACGTAACATCAACATCCATATCAATTTGGTCTCTAGTATATTCAAACGGGTCTAAAGTGTCGCTTATTTCCCCATATGCTATCTCTTCCCACTGATATATAAGCGCGCAAACTTTCGAAGGATGTCTCACGGGATATTCAGATGCGGATCTAACAAGTATAGTACCTGTAGGCAGTTTGCTGGTTCTAATTTCACCTTCTTCATCCCGGATTTATCGAGCTTGTATCGATATGTTGTATTTTCTGTCAACATTTCCTCTTGAGATGCAAAAGAAAGATATGCTGCAGGTGAAGCCATTTCAACATACGGTTCTGCAACATACTTGAATATGTCTGTGGTGTAGTTTCGAGCAAGCTGTCTATAACGTCTCTGTCAGTGGAGCTGGTGAATGTCATCGTGAAGTTTCCTTGAGAGTTTTAAGCGGTAATTAATGGTTAGTTTGCCCGTCATCTTTTGGCAGAACTAAATGGAAAGCTTCGAATGAAAAAAACAAATCGAAACAGACACAAAAAGTCATCGAAACCGACACGGAATAAACCCTTTCCCCACACCCAACTCAACACACAGCCAAAGATGTCCACTGACAGTGACAGATCCCAGGACAAAGTGTTCAAAGAGTCCGATCCAGAAGTCGCCAAACAGAAAGAAAAGGTGGATTTTGCCAAAGGTGATGTGAAGAGTTACAAGTTCTATCCAGACAATCCAACATCACAATATCACAAGGAGAAATTCGCCACAAAAGGTCCTTCAAGATACTACGATCCATGCCAGGAGAGTGCGAACATGAGTGTAAAATGCCTGGAACTGAACAATTTTGACAGAGATATGTGTATGGAGTACTTCAAGGCTTACAGAGAGTGTAAAAAGGAATGGATGAGACAGAGAAAAAGTGATATCAGAAGTGGGAAAGGTGGTTGGTCATAGAAGGTTTCTTTCACTATAGTCATTCTACGTCTTGTAAATAAAAGGTTAGGTTCATGTACATTAAGTCATCATATTTAATCGTAAAAAAGTCTGGGGATATTCGTTAAACATCACACCAGCTGTATGGAAGATGATGCATAATAAGGTGTCTCGATACACATTTTCATAACTGTGCACTCCTCTTTGTCATAATGGCCAATTTCTCTCTCCAGGAGCATATGTTGGCTTATCGATTTCTTCACTGATTCAGATGTAACCAATTCAAGTTGCCCCGAGGTTCTATCAATGCAACATAATAGATCTGGGATCTTGGAATTCGTGTCAACATAGAGCCTGAACAGGATGAACTTGGATTGTAGTTGGGCAAGACAGTGTTCACATGTGATACATGGAAGTAATTTCCCAATTGACAAGTTGTTGAAAGGTGTGAATAGCATCCATCTTGATAGTTGTTTTCTCACTAGGCAGTTGTTATAAATTGAGTAGAAATCCTTGGATCTATGGAAGGTATTCATCGTTGCTCTAAGGGAGTTTTCGAAATCATCCTGTAGTGATGAATGAAATCTAAGATCTTCATCTTCAAAATTGATCATTTGTCCTTGAAATGGGATTGATAAGCCATCGTGTTGTTTCTTATTGTTTGGATTCAAGAAATCTGAAAGTTTCTTGTTCTTGATCCTCTCAGTCTTGAAGTTCAGCGCACCGGTGATAACACCTGTTTTATAATCAATGGCACCAAATGACAAGTCATAACATTTCCTCTTTCCTGAGAAGGTCATGCCAGGTTTCAAGAAAGACGAGTACTGTGGTCGTATGGATTCGAAATGTTTCTGTTCAAGACCATCTGTGATACCAATATCCTCATCATAACGTCTCTTTTTAGATATGGCAGACATCTTGTCTCTCAGTCTTTTATCGAATAAGAAGCCAGAAATCTGTCTCTTTTCTAGAAATTCGTTCAACTTGTCCTCTATTGACATATGGGACTGTTGATGAGGTGGTTCAGCGTCGAAATTTGGATGGCCCTCATGAGCAAGGTCAAAGAACACAGTATCAGAAGCCACGGGCCCACTCATCTCGTTCAATAACGATTCTGCAGAGTGTCTGTTAATCTCATTGACAAAGCTCCCATTTCTTAAGTTGGGGATCCTGGAGCGAAAATTGCTGTTTGATGACTGTGGGAAGGCTGGATTGGGCATGAAAGGTGGAGTCTCGCTATTGACACTTCTGAGGATGCTATTGTTGAATGACGTGACAGGTCTTCTGTGCAGCTGATTGGGACTGGCCAGGTAGCGACGGGGACCCGGTCTGGATGTGTCACTTTCCCAAGTTGGGCCTGCAAACGGAGCTCTGTGTCTGTTTGGCAGCTCGCTTCTGAAAGACGAGGAAGGGACATATGCTCTCTGGTCTGGCTGGCTGGTAGTTGGCCGTGGGGGAGACATGCGGAACATGTCCTCGTCGTGGTCTCGTTCGTCGTAGGACAGTTCTGAGGATTCTTCGTCTCCGTGGTCTATCAATTGGGGCTCTGTATCGATAAGGTCCGATAAGATGATGTTTCCGACTCTTCTGATGGGGATCCTCGTGCTAGAGTGTAGTGGGGCCTGGTTCCGTGTGGCGTCCAGTTCTGTTTCTGAAAGACTGTTAACCCACCCGGGTCTGTTGGGCATTACGGGCATTGTGGTTTGTTTGCCAGCTTCTGAGATGTAAGTACCTCTGGGGTTTAAGGATCAAGTGGGTGATATTCAGTCTTCTGGAGTGGTCAAAGGTGATTTTGAGAGTCTCTAAGGAGCTCTGGCAATGGTTCAAAGTGTTATAATCCAAATGTGTTCTTGTAGACACCTCACACAGAGAGAACTCGCCACTTTATCGATAAAACTACGCTCTGAGAGGTTATCCACAGTGTGAAACAGCTCAGATTATGACATGGCCCAAAAGCGTAATTTCCACGCACGTGCTTTTCCCCGGATCTCAATGTCATCCGAGGTGTTACCCTCCTCTCTTTTTTTGGTGTCACTTTGGAATCTGCACGATGTCGTAAATTTGGAAAACTGGCGAACAATGAAGGCACTAAAGTTGCTTTTTGGCGGGTTGTGTCTCTGATCGCTGTTTTTGTTTGCTACGAGGCACAGGCCGTGACAGACAGGCACGCACTTAGGCGGGCAGCGGTTGGCTGGGATCCTGCTGGGATCCTGCTGGAATTCCCTCGGTTTCAGGTGGGAGTGAATTGGGTACAGCAAACATTAACGTCCGGCTAATTGGGTACTAAACATGTGTTCATACACCGTAAAGGACAAGTAGCATTGACCCTCAAGGCACTGTTACACACAGTTGATCCAGATCTTGCTCCTGTGGGCTCAATTCCCCGTTGCCACCCAAGTTGTGCCTGCTCAGGGCTCATGATGTTTTGTTTTCACTATTTTCAGCGTCTGCTTGCTGTTGCACAATTGCTAAATTGCATCATCATGCTAAAATAGCAACTCATACGGAGATTTCCCTTGTTCTACAACGTTCCAAAGATTTAGAGTTTCAGTATAAATACCCTTCATCTCCCCCGTTTCAGCATTTCTTTTCCCTCTTTCTCTCATCATCAAATCAATCCAACTCAATCACAATGTCCGACTTAAACAGAAAATCATTCACTGACAAGGCCTCCGAAGCCATCACCCCAGAATCCCAAAAATCATACCTAGAACAAGGTAAAGAAGCCGTCACCGATGGTGTTGACAAACTGCAAGGTAAATTGCAACCAGAAGACTCCAAATCCGCCACCCAATCCCTAGGTGACGCTGTCCAATCCGGTCACGACGACGCTAAGGCCAACGTTGATGCCAGTGGTAAGTCCATCAGCGAAACTGCCGGTGAATACGTTGAATCCGCTAAGAAGACCTTGAACGAGGCTGCCGAATACGTTTCTGGTGCCCTAACTGGTGCTAAGGAAGGTGCTGCTGAAGGTACCAAGAAATAAGCTAGCAGGTATTAGCTCCCTATCATTACACGAATAAATGAGTATGATTTATGTTGATGTTAATTGTATTTAATTTCTTGAGTATATGTAAACTGTCTATTTACCCCTGTCTGTTTATTATCCATGTCTGTTTCACTCGGATGTTGGTCCCAATGTACGTACCTGGTTTCATACCCTTAGCTAAATTTTAGATCAAGCGCATGCAGACCTAAGAGTACTTCATACTTCTATTGTTACAAAGATGATCTACAGCGTAACAAAATATTCATAGCACATACAATTAAAACTATTCAGTATATAAAACGATATACCTAGACTGAGCCAGCGTTTTCATTAGTGTTATATTCAGTGACTGGTTTTTCATTAGCAGAATCGTCATCACCTCTAACGGCTCTTGTGAACTTGTGATCAGTTGGGACAAAGTTTCTTGAACTCCAAGCGTTTGGAACAGTGTCATATAACTCGTCGATTTCTTCCAATGAAAGACCCTTGGTTTCATAGACGAAGATATAGGCAAAGACCAAACATAAGAAATTACAACCACCCCAAATGAAGAACACCTTTGTTTCTAAACCGGCAGAACCAGGCTTCTTGTCAACTAAGTATGGAGTGGCATAAGCGATGGCAAAGTTCCATAACCAATTTGAAGCAGTGGACATAGCGACGGATTTACCTCTGGTACGTAATGGGAAGATTTCACCAATGATGACCCAACAGATTGGACCCCAAGTAGCAGCAAAGAAGGCAATGAAGAAACATGAAAAGGCAATCAAACACTTGTTGGCAGCAGAAGAGTCGGTAGCAGTACCGATGATTGCAACTAACATTTCTGAAACACACATACCAGCAGCACCGACTAACAACATAGTACGACGACCTAAGATTTCAACCAAGGCGATACCTGGGATGGTCATACCGACGTTGACAACGTTCATAGCAACGGAAATGACAAAGGAGTTCTTGATACCCGAACTCTTGAAGAATGAGGTACCGTAGTAGAAGATGAAGTTAATACCGGTCAATTGTTGGAAAGCTTGTAACCAAACACCAGTGATCAATCTCTTCAATTGTTTGTTCTCGGTCTTGAAACAGTCTAACCAAGAACTCTGACCATGGGTCATTTCGTATTCGTAATTAGCAGTTATTTCACCTAGTTCATCGATCAAAGCAGGATGGTTCTCAGGTAATCTTCTGATACGTGATAATGAGTGGGCAGCCTTGTCATGTTGACCCTTGGAGATCCAGAATCTTGGGGTATCTGGTAATAGAAGCATACCAAAAGTGATAATCAAGGACCATAAGAATTGCAAAGCGATTGGGATACGGTAGGAAGCAGTACCGTCAATGGCATGTGTAGCTTGGTTAATACAGGCAGCTAATAGTAAACCGATAGTGATGGCCCATTGGTAAGTGGAGGTGATGGCACCACGAATCCATTTAGGCACGGTTTCAGCTTGATACATTGGGATGACAGCGGAGACTAACCCAACGCCAAGACCAGCAAAGACTCTACCAGCTACCAAAAGTTCAATAGTGGTGGAGGCAGTTTGTAGAATAATACCCAAGTTGAAGACCAAAGCGGTAGCGATAATCAAAGTCCAACGACGACCAAGGGTATCAGAAATCAAAGGAGCACCTAAGGAACCAAAGAAGGTACCACAGGACAAGATCGAGACGATCAAGGATGATTCTGAGGATGAGAAAGAACCTGGTTGACCGTTGATACCTGGAGTGTCTTCAGGGAATGTCTTTAGCACATACTTCATGGCCATGACACCAGAAATGGTACCTGTGTCATAACCGAACAGGACACCACCAAAGGCAGCGAACAAACCGATAAGGATACCAACGGTGGTGGAACCTTCGGTCTTCTCTTCGAACTTGATGAATCGACGAACGAGTTTTGAATCTTCTAAACCCATGTTTTTGCTTTAGATCTATGAATGATATGCAGGGAGAATACGCGATTTCTGTGGTCGAAGTCTGGGGAAAGCAGCATGTATTTATACCCCAGAGAGCAGATCCAGCGAACAATGACCCGCGTAGGAAACGGTGCCGTGACCAGTGATCTTGACGCGTGTTTTTTGGCTGAATTTGGAGAGGGATCTGTTTATGGCCTGGTGTTTTTGGCTGTATAAGAGATATGCAGAGTTAAACCTTATTTGAGTCATGACTCTGGGGAATTTTTCTTGGACAATGACGTAGTGAAATGTGTGGGAGAAAACCACTGAAAAACCACTGGGAAAACTGTGCTTGGAGGGTCTTGGAAGGCCATTGTGGGAGGGCTCTCCCTGCGCATGTGCTGTGGCAGGAGTCTTGGGGCTGGTGTATACCTTCTAGCGGGCTCGATAGTGGTGTTTGAAGTGTTTGAACAACTGTCCAGTTGTGCACCACTTTGCAAGCCAGCCCGAGTCTTTAACCCACTTTGCGACACGGTAAAGCTGCTCATTTTCCAGGGCCCCAACTGGCTGAGGGCACCAGAAGGGCCCCTTCGCTGCAACCAGATCGACAACACCCGTCATGTTTTTCCACCTTCTTCTCCGGTGCCAGCCAATCAGCGGCCTGGATACGCCAGTTTTCGGAAGATCGCTGGAAAAACATGGGGAGAAACTTCGGAATGTGGTGGGTTAGGGGGCTGCTGGCCCAGATCTGGGCTACAGGTTCTCGCTGGCAACAGCCCAAACGGCGCTCTTTGTTTAATAATTTGTGACAAACGCAGGAGATTTTTTGGGGTGCAGGAATTCATGCAGGCTGGTAAAAGTTCCTCCGAAACGAATATGGGAGAAAGTCCTAGCGAGGGGGCCAACGGTGGAGTGAAGGGGGCCTGATATTGTCCGGGGCTCTCAGTGAGGCCCTATTAACCAGATGCCTCCCACTACCAGCTTCTCCAGGGGCGTCTTCCCTTCCTCACGCCATTCCATCCCCAGATCTCGGTGTTTGCTCTTTTAACGCCAAAGAGGGGACCCTTGGAACCTAATAAGTATCAACTGTAATCGCAGGCAGCCACCATCGGCAAAACCCTCCTCCACCCACCGGTGAAATCCCTCCACGGAACAACTATGAGTCATCTGTGACTCTGGTCCTCGTAAACGGTCACCAAACAGCTACAAACGGCTCCAGCAACATTAGTGTGTCGTGTGTGAGAACGTTAAACCCTACATGTACGGCCTAGAGCCTTCAGCTAAATTTAGGCATTTCGTGCTTCGTAAATTATCCGTGAGGTCATAGACTGTGGGTCCACTTGTTTAAACACTACCACTGTGGTGCTCCAGCTCTGGTTTCTCGTGATCCACTTCGCTGATGGCAGAGTCACCGTAGACGGCCCTGGTGAACTTGTGGTCCGTTGGGACAAACCCTCTGGACTGCCATGCATGTGGCACGGTGTCGTACAATTCATCAATCTGTTCCAAAGAATAACCTTTCGTCTCATAGATGAAGAAGTAGGCAAACAGGAAACACAAGAAGTTACAACCACCCCAGATGAAGAACACTTTGGATTCCAACCCAGCAGAGCCTTTCTTCTTATCAACCAAGTATGGAGTAGAGTACGCAATAGCGAAATTGAACAACCAGTTCGAAGCAGTAGACATAGCAATCGACTTGGCCCTGGTTCTCAAAGGGTAGATCTCACCAGTGATAACCCAGCAGATAGGCCCCCAAGTAGCGGCAAAGAATGCAATAAAGATACAGGAAAACGCGATCAAGCACTTGTTAGCGCTGGTTGAGCTTGCAGCTGTGCCAATAATAGCCACCAATAGTTCTGAGATGCACATACCAGCAGCACCGATCAACAAAAGCGAACGACGACCCAAAATCTCAATCAGTAGGATCCCGGGGACGGTCATACCAACGTTGACGATATTCATGGCAACTGTGATCACAAATGAGTTCTTGATACCAGAGTTCTTGAAGAAAGTGGTACCATAGTAGAAAATAAAGTTGATACCCGTCAATTGTTGTAGTGCTTGTAAGACAACACCAGTCAATAATCTCTTCAACTGTCTGTTCTTCATCGAGAAACAATCCAGCCAAGAACTCTTCCCATGTAGTGACTCAAACTCATAATTAGCATTCATCTCACCTAGTTCATCAATCAACGCTGGATGATTCTCAGGTAACCTTCTGATACGGCTTAAAGAGCGGCTAGCCTTCTCGTTTTGACCTTTAGAAATCCAAAATCTTGGTGTCTCTGGTAATAAGAACATACCCACCGTGATGATTAATGACCACACAAATTGAATAGCTAGTGGTACTCTGTAACTGGCAGTATTGTTCAATGCATGTGTACCTTGGTTGATACAAGACGCTAATAACAACCCGATAGTGATAGCCCATTGATAAGTCGAAGTAATAGCACCACGAATCCATTTAGGAACGGTCTCAGCCTGATACATAGGGATAACTGAGGAGACCATACCGACACCAAGCCCAGCAAACACTCTACCAGCAATCAACAACTTCATACCAGTACTTGCAGTTTGCAAGATGACACCAAAATTGAAAACAAACAGCGTTGCAATGATCAACGTCCAACGACGACCAAGGGTATCACTTAACAGTGGAGCGCTCAATGAACCAACGAACGTACCAACGGACAAGATGGACACAATCAATGAACTCTCAGAAGAGGAGAAAGAACCAGGCTGGCCATCAACGCCAGGGTTGTCCTCCGGAAAGTGTTTCAAGACATATTTCATAGCCATGATACCAGAAATCGTACCGGTATCATACCCAAACAAAATACCACCAAAAGTGGCGAATAACCCAATAAGGATCCCCACAGTGGTGGAGCCTTCTGTTTTCTGATCAAACTTGATGAAGCGGCGCACTAATTTTGAATCTTCTAGTCCCATATCTATCTTTTCAGTGTATGGTCCAACTCGTCGAACAAACACATCCAAGGGGAAACTCAAAGGACTTTATACTCCAATCAAATTTGTAGTCACCCCATACATGGCACGGAACAAATTTCATTGCTTTTCTGCAGTCAGGAATCGGAGAAACATGCCCTATCAGAAGCAAGTTTCCTATTATGTCTGGGGCAAATAAAGTTCCGAGCAGCCTATTCGGGTGGCGCCAAAGTTATTCGAGATATCCTTTCTTCCCGTGATTAAGGCTGAGAAGCAAGGGTCCTTCGAAGTCTCTGAGAGATATAAAGACGAGTATTTCCCTCACGTCCTCTCTCTTTTTTGTATAGTCAGAAGCTTGGCCTGTAACCTCAACTCGCTGATCAAAAATGTGTCAAACTTTCTGAATCAGCAAACTTTTTGGCATTTGCGTCTCTGAGGGAAAAGCAAAAAAGAAACCAGGCTGATGCAAATTTTAACCCACTTTCCCAACAAGATTGGATGACCTTGTTGTTCCTGTGCCTGTGCCGTTCAAACTGCTCGTATAATTTTGGTGAGGAATTGCAGGCTAGACGTTTTGGAGTCTTCCCTAATTCTCCGAATGCAGAAGGGCTTATGATTTATGATTATCCGTTTAGGAACAATTACACGCATTTTTCTCCGCCAGTGAGGCATGGAGTCGCTGAATGTTGGGTAATAGAGGAGATCTATCAAAAGGAGCTTCCGTAGCGGGGTTCCAGATAGGACTCTGCTAAGATATTCCAACTACCACTTGATCACCAACCAGAAATTCCGTGAGGATTATCCGCTATCAAAACCCCCCATCTTTCTCAGCCCTGAGCTTCGACGCTCCCCGTTGTTTGTGATTTGAATAGTCTTGCAGAGCCGGCACGCCACATACCACATACCACATACATTTCCTTCCTTTGACGTTGTCGATACTGCTGGTCAAATTACTCCGAGGTTTTTCCGTCCAAGCCTTATTATTGTCTTGTCCACTTGGCATTATTTTCTACACACTAAAAAATAACAATGGATTATTCCGAGATGGCAGAACCCAGCGATCACAGACAGTACAAGAATACTTAATCAAATCGTGATTCATTAACAGTAGATTATAAACAATAACTGCATCAAGCAGTGGCTTTGCTTTCATAGTGTTCAATATCTGGTTTTTCCAAGCTCCCATTTTCCAACTCGACATCAGTAGTAGCAGCACCTTGGATGGCATTGGTGTACTTATGATCAGTTGGGATAAAGCTTCTTGATTGCCAAGCGTTTGGAACTCTTTCATACAATTCATCAATTTGTTCCAAGGTTAAACCCTTAGTTTCATAGACCATGAAGTAGGCAAAGATGAAATTGATGATGTTGAAACCAGCCCAGATGAAGAAAACCTTTGATTCCAAACCAGCAGAACCAGGCTTCTTGTCAACCAAGTATGGAGTAGCATAAGCGATGGCAAAGTTCCAAATCCAATTGGAGGCAGTGGATAGAGCAACAGATTTACCTCTGGTACGTAATGGGAAAATCTCACCAACTATGACCCAACACACTGGAGCCCATGTTGTAGCATAAAAGGCAATACAGATACATGTGAAGGCAACCAGACACTTATTGGCCGAGTCTGAATCTGATGTAGTACCCACGATGGCTATGATCAATTGGGAAGTAGCCATACCTGCAGCACCGATCAACAATAAGATACGACGACCAGCAGTCTCAACAAAGATGATACCTGGGACAGTCATACCAAACATCACAACATTAGTAGCAACGGAGATCAAGAAGGAGTTCTTGATACCAGAGTTCTTGAAGAATGTAGTACCAAAATAGAAGATGAAGTTGTTACCAGACAATTGTTGGAACATTTGACAACCCATACCAGTTGCCAATCTCTTCAGTTGGGAATTACCAGTCTTGAAACAATCAGACCAACCGGCCTTACCGAAACTTTGTTCGAATTGGAAGTTAGCTTCGATTTCACCTAATTCATCTCTTAGTGCTGGATGATCCACTGATAGTCTTCTAATACGAGCTAAGGATTTGGCAGCATCATCACCTTTACCCTTGGACACATAGAATCTTGGAGTTTCCGGTAGGAAGAACATACTGATGGTGATGACCAAAGACCATAGGAATTGAATAGCAATTGGGAATCTGTATGAAGCAGTGGAGTTAACAGCATGAGTTGCCTGGTTGAAACAAGCAGCTAATAGTAAACCAAGGGCAATGGCTAATTGATAAGTACCTGTAATAGCACCACGAACCCATCTTGGGACAGTCTCGGCCTGGTATAATGGGACAACAGCAGAGACAATACCGACACCGATACCAGCAACGGTTCTACCAACACATAGCAGAGCGATATCAGTAGCAGCAGTTTGTAGGATGATCCCTGCGTTAAAGAAGACAAAAGTACCAATAATCAAAGACCAACGACGACCAAGGGTATCAGATAGGAAAGGAGTACCGATAGCACCGACAAAAGTACCAATTGACAAGATGGCAACGATCAAAGAGTTTTCTTCAGATGAAAAAGAGCCAGGCAGACCATCGTGAGGTGGTTGATCCTCTGGGAAGTGGAATAGGACCCATTTCATGGCCATGATACCACTGATAGTACCAATATCATAACCGAACAGGATACCACCGAAGGCAGCGAACAGACCGATGACGATACTGAAGGCATTGGAGCCTTCTGTCTTCTCGTCAAACTTGATGAACTTTCTTGCTAGCTTGTTGTTTTCTAACCCCATTGTGAAGTAGAGTCGAGTCGAACGTTATTATCGAGATCTGGGGTTTAGACATGATTCCCGAAATCTGGGGAAGCAGTTGCTTTTATACAGACACGTCGAGGACACGAAACATTGCTAGCGTGTCGGCGTGGTGTTGATGATCTGACTCCAGACAATCTTCGTAGCCATGAACTCGGTGCCTAAACCGTATAAAATACCGGCTGCCATCGCTGTACGATGATGTAAAATGTGGAGTGGATGGTGGATCATGTCAAAAAATGCAAGTGCTGGACCTTCCGAATTTCCAACGAGCGGCCGTCGCGGGGCCTGATTGGCCAGATGTTTTTGCGAATGACCGGGGTGCAGCATGGCGAGGCCCCACCTTGGAACTAGCTTCCTTCCAGACTTCTTTGTTCGACGTTGAGGCTCTTATCGGCCGCTGGTGCCTTGTGGGACTACCAGGGATTTCCCCAAACACACGCATCCGTGCTTCTGGGAAGGTGCTGGAGGCAGCGGGCAGCAGGTAGCAGCCTGGGAAATGGGAAAGTGGGTGTCTCCGGTGGACAGTTGGAAGCTGCAAACGTTGGGCCTCCTTGCTAAAATTACATCCTTTTTAGCTCCTTGGCAGATCTTTGGCTCGGGGGTCGCTTTCCCCGATTGGGACGTTCTACATACTTAAGAGTGTTACCCGTGTGCTCTCCACTCGAATCTCAGTGGACGTAATCTTTGTCACTCTTGTGAGCTCATGAGCAAAGGCATATTATAAGTTATGAGCAGTTACAACTTACTCCCGAGACCCGAGACCTCTATCCTTAAGGTTTTCTTACTGCGATTTGAAAAGCCTTATTGCTCCATTTTTTTTCTTTGTGTCAATATCAAGATTGTGGTTCGAAAATTTCTTGACACAAAACCAACTGTTAACAAGGCGTTCAAATTGTGTGTTAGTGCCCATCAGCATCTCAGGGGTCAGTAGACCAAACTTGAAACTAACCTGTTACCTCAAAACTCGGAGCTCTTTTGTCTATCAGTTGATAATTCTTGAAAAAAAGCTGGAAACATACAAAATTTGGCTTATAGCACTCATCATAAAGATCTCGAAGACATGTATTTAAAGCTCCTACTAGAGCTACGTCTAAACTGTTGAATGTTCAAAGTATTAATAATAATTAGCTAACGCTTACTTACTATTAAAGATTCCCAATATCCCACGCTTATTTTTAATCTCTGAGTCTGTGGAAGTTGCAGAGATGATGCTCTCTTCTTCTGGCGCTAAAGTGACTTTTTCCTGAAATGGGTCAATTTTAACATCACAGTAACAGCTGGAGATCTTCAAGCAGGACTCACAGTAGCTGAACTCTTGAACTAAACGACTTTTGCCCCAAGAAAAGTTCTTTTCTTCAAAAGAATTTTTGCTTTCAACTATGAGTTCAATCGTGGCCGTTGAGTTAGGAACTGCGGACTTCAACCTTTCCGTGTATTGAGTAGTTGATAAAAGACTCCTACCATCCAGAAACGAATTTATTATATGACTTTCATTGTTCATATAAGGATTTTGAAGCTCGTTATAAGTTAATTGAATAAGTGATACGAACTTAGTAGCGGGGGCATCTGAGGAAGTTATTGGTGTCCCAATTCTTTCAATATCCAGGTTGGGGTCCAAGGTTGATAGTGATCTTAATGTCTCATTTTCAATCAAACAATAGAGCTTATTAACTATAACTGGGGATAATAATGGTGGGGGTCCAATCTCTGATTTAAACAAAGTTTGAGCTTCACAGACGCGAGTCACAAAGGATGGAAGGACAATTACTGTTGAATTATTTGGAAACGCATCCCATTCTTCAAATGCAATCAATGTTAAGCCAAGAAGTATTAGTTTGTTTTTGTGTGGGCTGTTTCCCATCGCAATCTCTTTACAAACCTGGGTGAATATTGGAGCGTAATAACTGTCCGAAGCATAATTACCTTCTCTCACAGGACTTGTTTTTAGTAGAGCTTTCTTTCTTTCCTCCACTGAGTTGGTCAATTTCTTTAGAATTTCAGTCCCCACTTTTGTAGAATCTGTGATTGCAGTCTTAGAAGTAACACTGAGTAATGGTGCCTTAGGCGGAGAGTTAATACCAGAAAGTCGAGGTCCCATGTCGGTAGTGGTACTCCCTGTCTTCACAAACTCGTTTATTGCCCTCAATCGCTTCATTTCATTAAACCTTTCTGGCTTCAGGGCTTTCGGAGGGGCTTGTTTTCGCTCCATGTTCCTTCCTGACTTATTACGTGTACTTGTGATTCCAATGTCCAAGTACACTATATTCAACAGCTATTGGAAGTTCAAGGGAAATTCAAGCGCTTTTATCGACGTGTCAAAACCTTGAGAAGACGTTTATAATTGAACTCATGAGTCGGTAGGCGGCGAGGGGATTGTCTTGCTTACCCTTCATGACACTATATCCGGTAAAAGTCAAAGAACTCATAGTGCTTTTTTTTCGTGTGCTCCCTCATGAGCGGCGTCCAAAGTATACCTAATTTCCTATTCTGTACATATCTCCTTCGCTGAGATGAGATGAGCTCAATAGCATCCCGGGTAACTATTAACTATTACGTCATATACGTATACGTCTTTTTGGCATGCACTTACTAGTCGAAGATGTCTCCAATTGGCTAGGAATGTGATCAGCTTTTTCATCATGCAAATACATGATGATCGAACCAGGCGCCGTTGATTTTTGTCGATTGACATGATTCCGTAGGTGATTTTCGGAGCCAAAATATTGAAAGTTAAATAAGAGCGTCAGTTTTTTGTTTCAAGACTATCTAGTTACACCATAGTATAGAGGAAGCCTGTAACTTTTGGCTGATATCAGTTTTTAATCATTTGAAATGGGAGGCCAAAATTTTAAAATCTTAAAGTTTTGTCATTTTGATTTTTAATTTTAGGAGCTTGGGTCCTCATTCAATAACAACACAAATATTATGGACAAAATCGAAAAACACTAGGAGCTGTAGTACTAGTACATGGGACAGCTATCAATTATTTGTCCCAATTAAAAGCCATGATTAACCTGAAGCTCTAGGCCGGTAATTAAATATAAACCAACTTACTGCAATATTGTACACTTCCAGAAGAGGATTATTTCCATATCGGGAAGTATCATAACCGCTTTTTTTTTTTCAAGCGATGAGCAAAAATCATAAAAAGTGGCATAAAAAGACGTTTTGATACACCGATAAATCGATTACATTCCCTGGATTTGATCAAACCGTTTATGAAGAGGACCTTTTCACACTTGACACGCAAGATGGCCTCCAACACTACGCTTTTTGAAACCAAGATCTTGAAAGTCCATGGATCAACCATAAAGTTTGATAACAATGACAAACTAATCATATCTGATCCTGAGACAGAGGCCAACCTGAAGGAAGCTGCTAAGATCCTGGCTACCACTGATAACGTCGTTGCATTTCCATCAGAAACAGTGTATGGTCTAGGTGGTTGCTCTTTCAATGATGCCTCCGTGAAGAACATTTACAAAGCTAAGAATAGACCTGCAGACAATCCGTTAATTTCCCATATTTCCACAAAGGCCCAGGTAAAGGAGTTCTTCAATGTTGACATTCCAGAAATCTACAAGCCACTGGTGGATAAGTTCTGGCCTGGTCCTTTGACCATTTTGATTCCATATTCTGAAGATTCAAGACTTTCCAAACTGACAACCGTGGGACAACCTACAGCTGCCATCAGATTACCATCACATCCAATCGCTAGAGCCCTAATTCATTTAGCCAATGTTCCGATCGCTGCTCCATCTGCCAATGCATCAACCAGACCAAGTCCTACGCTGGCATCCCACGTCTATCATGATCTACAGGGGAAAATTCCTCTCATCTTGGATGGTGGGAATTCCCAAGTTGGTGTCGAGTCCACTGTTGTTGATGGTCTAAGTGACCCACCAATGCTGTTGAGACCAGGTGGTGTTAGTTTAGAACAGATCAAGGAATTTGGGGGTGAAAGATGGCAAAACGTGAGAGTCGCTAAGAAAGTGGCCGACGAGAATGAAGTTGTCAAGACCCCAGGTATGAAGTATAAGCATTATTCGCCAACGGCAAAAGTCATTCTTGTGGAGAAGGAAGAAAGCATTAAAGCATACATCAAAGAATACGAATTTGAGGGGAAGAAATTGGGTCTTTTGACTGGTGAACACTTCTCAGGCGATCAATTTGATGGTATAGTAGAGAACCTGGGGAAGACCAAGGAGGCCATCTCCACCAATCTGTTCAAATACTTAAGAGACTTGGATGAGGATAGAAACGTCGACATTATCTTTGTGGAGAGCGTCGATGAGACTAATGAAGGTCTTGCAATCATGAACAGATTGAAAAAAGCTGCATCAGAAACCATATAGACTGTAATATAATTAATACCTACGTCATTTTTGTAAGAATATTAAACAGTTTTATCATGCATTTGTAGTGGGAGTTTCTATAGAATAATTTTAAACGATGGAATACACTTCTTGTCTTTGTCTCAAGAAGTATTTTCTACCTTCATCAAAGATGAACACTGAACTGGCAATCAATGTCAGGAATATCAAATCACTGAAATATAGAGATTCAGTTTGGAAAATGGCCTGGAAGAATGGAATGTAAATAGCACATAATTGACCACCTAATGAACCAAGAACAGCCAAGTTGAACATTTGGTTAGTGAAACCCAATTCCAATATGGACTTTGTAGGATGACGACAACTCAAGGCGTTGAACATATCAAATAGAACGAAACAAGTGAAAGTCATAGTGGTGTCTCTAGCTGTAATCTGGTTGTCTTCCATTTCCTTCACATAGACGTACAAGGTGCCGACAATGACAAAAGCGGCATTCATCAACATTCTCTTCAAGACAGCTTCAGTCAAGATGGCAGCATCTCTCTTTCTTGGTGGTTTGTTCATAACTTCATGGTCAACAGGTTCAACACCTAGTGATTGGGCAGGAGGACCATCCATCAAGATGTTGATCCATAGAATTTGCATAGCGTTCAATGGATTTGGTAATTTGAAGAAAGTGGCAAAGGCAACTAATGATAAGGCAGCAACGGAAGTGGATAATTGGAAAGTTAAGAAGTTTTGGATATTGTTGAAAATACCTTTACCTTCTTCGATAGCGTTCAAGATGGTGGAGAAATCATCATCGGTCAAGACCATATCTGAAGCTTCTTTAGCAACATCTGTACCCATTTTACCCATACTGATACCAATATCGGCCAATTTCAAAGCTGGTGCATCATTGACACCATCACCAGTCATAGCGACAACATCACCTCTTTTCTGTAAGGCACGAACGATCTGGACTTTGTGTTCAGGTGTAGTTCTAGCAAAGACAGAGACTTGACCAATGACTTGTGTTAGGGCATCTTCACCCATATGATCTAATTTGTCACCGGTCAAGACATTTCTTTCAACATCAGCAACATTGATACCGATTTCTCTTGCAATTTGAACAGCAGTAGCTTCACTGTCACCAGTGATCATAATGACGTGAACACCACCATGGATCAAAGTGGCAATAGCAGATTTAACAGAAGGTCTTGGAGGATCTTTCATACCGATCAAACCGTTAAAAATCAAATCTTCAGGTTCATCTTTGAAATTTTTGTTGACATGAGCAAATGCTAAGACTCTCAAACCTTTGGAGGCCAATTTATTAGAGGATTCAGTGATGAATTCAATCTGAGCATCGGTTAATTTGGTAACTTTACCATCTTTGGTCAAATAATGAGTAGATCTAGCCAACACTTTTTCAACAGCACCTTTAACATAAGAAACATGCTTGTTTTTACCACCAGTGGCAACAGTGACAGCCATGTACTTTCTTAAAGATGAGAATGGTAGTTCACGACTTCTTGGTTTTGATGGTCTGATATCTTCAATTTCAAAATCAGGTAAGGATTCCAATAGGGCAATATCAGTTGGGTTACCAACGTATTTGTTACCTTCTTGGGAAAACTTGGAGTTGTTACATAGGTTGGCAGTCTCTAGAGTTTGCTTAGTGTCTTCAGTCAAGTATTGCTTCAATTGGGCCTTGGAGTATTTTTCAACATCTAATGATTCAGAACCCATGTCAACAGTCCACAAGTGCTTCACAGTCATGTGGTTTTGAGTTAAGGTACCTGTTTTATCAGAGCAGATGACATTAACAGAACCTAATGTTTCAACACTTGGTAATCTTTTAACAATAGCTTTGTGACGAGCCATTCTTAGGACACCCAAAGCTAAAGTAACAGTAACAATGATTGGTAAACCTTCTGGGATGGCAGCGACAGCTAATGAGACGGAAACTTGAAACATTTCTAACCATGAACGACCTTGGAAAATACCAATCAAACAAATGATACCAATAACAATGAATGAGACCATTGAAAGATCTTTACCCAACTTATCCATCGATTGTTGTAGTGGAGTCTTTGGCTTCTCGATATCATTCATCATTTCAAAGACAGAACCAAAAGCAGTGTTGTGACCTGTACCAACAACGATACCGGAACCATGACCATCACGCACCAAAGTACCCATGTAGGCAATACAGTGACGACCAGTTAATGGGATGACACCAGGACCAGTTGAGACTAAAGTATCAGTGTTTTTGTGGACAGGTTCAGGTTCACCAGTCAAATTGGATTCATCAATAGTTAAATGGACAGCTTCGGTTAATCTGATGTCAGCTGGAATTCTATCACCGACACCAAAATGGACTAAATCACCTGGGACTAATTGTGAGGCTAAAACATCTTGAGTAGAGCCGTTTCTGATTAAATGGGCTTCAGCAGGAACCAACTTGTTCAATGCTTGCAAGGACTGTTCGGATCTGTATTCTTGGACAAAACCGACTGTGACAACAATGACAATAGCCAGGGTGATACTGACAGCGTCATCGATGTTCCCCATCAAGAAACTGACAGCAGCAGAGCCGATCAACAGGAGAATCAATGGATCCTGGTAGAAGGTCTCCAGGAACTTCCAGACCAAACTTTCTTCTTCATCAGCCGTAAGTTCGTTCAGACCGTGTAAACCCCTTCTTTGGGAAACTTCTTGGGTGGACGTTAGACCCTGAGTTAAGTGTGTTTTGAAGAAATCAACAGTCTCATCAATGGACTTTATACTGTACTGGAATGATGGGGAGCTCTCTTGTGACGGGGTCGAGGATCTGGATCCCTGTGTGAGTTCAGATTCGAACGGGTTGGAGCTGATTTTGCTCATTGTGTGGCTGTGGGTTGTAATGTTGATCCTTTAGTGATAAAGGCTGGGATTAGTGATAGATAACAACACAAAGTCTATAATAAAGTGGTGATCTGGGGGTAGGAGGGCGTCTAAGGCAACGGGACAAGCTCTAAGACAGTGGCAGGACACTTGGAAGACAGTTTAGGAGGAATTTTCTCTGCAAATCAACAGATCCGTTATCTCACAAAACAAGCAGTCAACAAAGGTGGTCAACTCTTGGTATTTCGCGTAAAAAAGGTGGCAAAAAAGCGACGGACCAAGATGAAACGCAGCGGGAGTGTCAATAAGTGGTGTATGAGGCGGCTGAAAGGTCTTCAAGGCCTCCAATGGTCAAAAACAGAGCCGAAAAAGTGCGTTTTTGAAACAGAACACGTCGATGGCCTCGTCGCTTTTTTCGCTTTTTTTTGGTAGAAAAAGAAAATAATTAGTTTTCGCGATTTTCCGCAGCCAATTCGGAAAGACAAGGCTAAAGCCGGACTTATACGATAAATCCGAGATCTGGATAGCTACATACTCAAGAAACGTAATATTAATGTGTTTTTCTAGTGTACAGATCTATCGACAATGCAAATGCGCGCCACCGCTTCTCCCGTGGCTTCTCCCGGCTTCTAAGCCCTTTTCTCGTCTCATTTAGGCTCCACGTTGTAACGCATACGGATACCCATGGCAGCAAGCTCGGAATCCAAGTATTTCAACACGAATGGGATGGCAACGGTGGTCACGTTGTTACCACCAATGAACTTCTTACCTTGGCCATCTTCCCAAATGTCAGACTCGTCCACGTAAGTTGAAGAGTGCTCGAACTTGCTGGAACAGTTACGACAACGTATACTGGCACTGGACCCAATTCTTGGAACTGAAGTTTGTGAAGACAAGAGGGAACCACAGCCACGACAGATTGAAGTTTGAGCGTAATCTGAGGAGTTCAACAGACGATCTTGCAGCAGGAAGGCTGTACCGTGACCAATCAGGGCATCACGTTCCATTTCACCAACACGAATACCACCAGATCTCTTACGACCTTTAACAGGTTGCATAGTCAATGAGTTCACTGGACCAGTTGAACGGACTTGGAACTTATCGTTGACCATGTGTCTCAGTCTTTGATAGTAGACAACACCAATGTAGATATCACATCTCAATTCTTCACCAGTGGCACCAGAGTACATAGGTTCATTACCGTGGTAGTTGTAACCGGCTTTTCTCAATTGTTCACCAAAGTAATCAGCTGGGGTATCATTTTCACTGAACTTCCATGGTGTAGAGTCATGAGCAATACCATGCAGAGCACCGGATTTACCAGCTAGAGATTCAACAAACATACCAATGGTCATACGGGATGGGAAAGCATGAGGGTTGATAATGACATCAGGTTGGATACCAGTTTCACTGAATGGCATGTCAATTTGTGGCCACTTTCTTGAACAGACACCCTTTTGACCGTGTCTGGATGAGAATTTATCACCAATCAATGGAGCACGGGTGATTCTGTATTTGATGGTCAATTGTTGGAATTCAGAATCAGAGTTTTCTTCACCTAACAACTTAACTTCTTCAATGAAGGCACCTTCAGAGGAGTGATAAGTTTTCACTTTGGTCTTACCTAAAGTTTCATCATAGTAGGCAACAATTGGATCACCTTCTTCAACTCTAGTACCAATCATTGGTAACCCATCAACATCCAGGGTGTTTCTCCATTCCTTTGGCCATTCATCAGCACCGAACCCAAAGTGTTGAGTAATTGGATCACCACGACGTCTTGAAGATGATAGATCAACCTTTTCAACTTTGTACACGGTACCATAACCGAAACCTCTTTCATCAGCAGATTTGTTGATAATCATAGCATCATCCATATCATAACCAGTGTAAGAAATGACAGCAACAACAGCATTGGTACCGTTAGGGAAGTTATCCATACCGTAATCATCATACAAGTTGGCCTTCA
Source organism: Taiozyma rabaulensis (assembly GCA_030574855.1). Taxonomy (NCBI): domain Eukaryota; kingdom Fungi; phylum Ascomycota; class Saccharomycetes; order Phaffomycetales; family Wickerhamomycetaceae; genus Taiozyma; species Taiozyma rabaulensis. Next base: position 52,168 of record JAJMFP010000170.1, read on the forward strand.
CGATTGGAGTTTGACCAGTTTGTAGTCTGTAAAGTTTGTTATCTGATCTATGGCATAATGCAACACCTGGAGTACCCATTGTTTGTTTACCCATCTGACACTGGTACATGTTTCTTGGAGATTGGTTGAAGTCTGAGAATGGAGTCAAGTTGGCAAGGATGGATAGGATGTTGGTTGGAGTGAATTCAACGTGAGTGTGAACGTTGTTTTGGATTTCTTCTGGAGTGACAGCAATGTCCATGTAAACTTGTTCAAATGGACCAACGATATCTTGTTTGTCTAATGGCAAGTAACGAACTGGACGCATCATTCTTGAGTGACCACCAAAGATGTATAGACCTGGGTATTGACCTTTAGTTGATGGAGGAACGTAACCAATTTCTAAATCTAGTGGTAAGCCATGAGTACCTTCAATCTTCCAGAATCTTAGAGTTTGAGCAACAATCTTGGCTTGATCATGAGTAGTCCAACCGACAATCTTACCATCTAATTGAACACAACAGACGTTTGGACCAGCGGCAAAGACATGGGCTGGAGAGACACCTAGAGCAGAAAGAGCTTCTGGAACCTTAGAGACATCACTAGCAGTGGTGGAGATGGCACACTTGTGGGCGAAATGGTTTAGCAAACCACATGGAGAACCATCAGGAGTATGGACAGGACATAGGAAACCCCATGATTCAGGTAGCAGTTTTCTAACAGTAGTAGTTTTCAATTGAGCAAAGAAAGAACCTCTATGCACCATTCTGAAATGTGAGATGAAACGGTAAAAGTTAATCTTTTCAGCAACAACGGTGTAACCTGAAACTTGTTGTAAATCCAAACCGGATTGGGAAACCAAGTTACCAGTGGATAAGAAGTATTGTAATTTCTGACCAATGTTTTCATTAATTCTTGTGAAGACTCTCGTCATGTATTTTCTGTCATTGAAGTTGATGGCAATACCACGATTTATGTCTGATTGGATTTGTAGTCTGATGTTGTTCAAGTATTCTTCAATCTTTTCCTTGATGATCATACCGTATAGGAAACCACCTAATAGGACTTCTTGATGTTGGGTGGCATCTGGATTATCTGGGGAACAATCACCAGCAACCAAAGTGTATAGTTTTCTGATCATGAACAGTAGCATTCTGAACTTGTCTCTGTTGTCATCCAAGTGAACCAACACAATTCTTTTCAAAACTTCTTTACCAACGTCAACATCGGAGACATCTGGAGTAGCATTGAAGACGACTCTGAATTTGTCACCCAAGTAAGCCAGAGTCTCTTGGTTAGAGTTCAAGTTGTAATTCTTGTATGATCTTAGCAACAATTCCAAACGATCAGTCAAGAAGGAGTTTTCAGTATCAGAACCAACAATACCATCAAAGATTTCACGATCATTGGTTTCGATCAAGGCTTTTAGGATCATGACAACTGGGACCAAGTACTCATTCTTTTTCCATGAGAATCTGAAAGTGACGTTACCGTCGTTCAAGTAATGCAAAACGTTGGTTTGTGAAGTTTGATCTGGTCTGACTGATCTGATTTGGATACCAAATTGGGAATATGAAGCACCTCTGTTGGCAAATGATGGACGGATGATGGCCATTGGATGGTTACGACGTTGGACAATCAACATACGGATCAATTTTTCAATACCATTGACGATGAAGTACCCACCAAGTTCATCAGATTCTTCCTTTTGACTGACTAGTTGATCTGGTGACAGACCTTCAAGGTGACATCTGTTGGATTGTAACATGATTGGAACTTGACCAGCTTCTCTAACTTCAGTGATTTCTTCACCGTCGTTAACGGACCAAGCAACCTTCAGTAGTAGTCTACCTCTGTATGAGACCATTCTTTCTCTAGTTTCAGAAGGCCATATCTTTCTGTCGATGGATAGTTTATCATTCTGTGGGACTTGTGGTTTGGCTAATTGGACTGAATCAACTCTAATCTTCAACTTGTTACCTAGTCTGTCTGGATCATTGGAATCGAAGATGGTCTTGGTACCGATGTCCTTAACACCCAAGTTCAACAGACCACCGCCTGGACCTTCAGTTAGGGCATTGAAGGAACCAACATGTGGTTTGACAGCTTCTTGTAGTAATGGATAAGCTGATTTGTCCTTTGGAGGGTTCTTGAAACGCTTTTCACGCTCCAGGGTTTTGAAATCCGCCGTTCTGAATTGAGCACCCATGATGATGTCTTGCACGGGGGTAATTAACGAAGGAGGCGGAGGATTTGAGAGTGTGAATGGACTATTTCCAAGGCCTTTAAAGTGTCTTTACTTTGTGCTTAAAATTTTTTTGAAAAAGAAAAAAAAATTGAAAAGTTCGCGAAAATTGCCTAAAGCTGATGAAGAGTTGATGATTTGGAAGGAGATAGACGCTTTTGGCAGGTGGGTGATTTGTTGGAGTGTTGGGGAGCTGGGAGCCCAGAGCCAGGGTGTTTGTGGCGATTTCAGGGGGTTCCGGCTCAAATTTCAGCGCTATAAACTGGTTTTATTCAGCAATTCTGAGCTCATCGTGCAGGGCACGACCTGGCGGTGGTAGCCGTGGTTACGGAAATCAGCTGCAGAGCGCCGCCCGTGGCGCTTAATTGTTCAATTCCTGAGACAACAACAAGTCACAAGTCACGAGCTTTTGTATCATTTAAATGGTAGACGGTGACCGCAGTACGTTGTAGATTCTGGTCTCAAGGTTGTTCTCCCCCGCTGGATTGGCTGCTTTGTTAGAGGTACACAGGTTGCGAGCCAAAACGAGCACTGAGAGCGAACTTCACCCCAGATGCCACAATACACAACCAGTTTTCTTCCCAGAATGGACTCAATGCTCGTTCACGCCATGCCCACGAGGCTGGATCCCGAATCCAGTCAGTGGCCAAGTGCTGACTCTTGCTGATATCCAGGCATCGTTCGTCTTTGTCGCACAGCCTAGAGGCACGCTCCCTCCTGAGGTGCTCAACTACTCTGGTACGGGTATGGAAATCGACACCAATGGTCTTCCAGCTCCATGTTGAAAGCTCCAAGAAGAGATCTCACTGTTCTCGCTGGTGATTACGTTGCTGCACGACTAGGTGAAAGAAGAAGAGGCTGGGGTCCAGATGCGGTGATTCTTGCCTACGATAGGGAACAGTTCACTGAGAATGAGATTGAACAGATCAGAGCACAAGCTAGCAGCCTTTTCATTAACATCACCACAATCATCCTAGGCCCACACTCTAATGATGAGATGACCAAATTGGTGAGTTGTCCATTCGTGCGCTTTGCCCACTTCGTGCGCTTTGCCCAGTTCGTAGCCACTGAATTGACGTGGGGCATCACTGCAGCATCACAATGGCCACCTGCAGAAAGAGTATCGAAAAGAGACATGTTCAGAAAAACAGCAGTTGCCAAAGGGAGTATCAAGAGCTTCTACGGGAGATTGAAGTTGGTTAACAAACCTATCACTCCGTCTAATCGTCTAATTGGGCTACTATGTGGTTATTTGAGTGAAGCCTGTGTACACTACCTGAACTATGCCTGATTAGAACTTATGAATAATGGTTAGCTATCCAAAACTTGCATTAATATTTCTAATTAGAATATCACTCTCCTGCAAGCTTTTGCTACTGTAGAAATTACACCTATGTGAACATAATTGAACTACTGAGTTGGCGCAGGAGATTATTAGCGGTTAGCATATAAGTGCAGGATATGCCACATGTTAGCAGTAACAGGCCACGTAACATACATTCTTTTCATTTCCAAGTCCTTGGCTTTGTGTACCTCCAATCGTCACCCTCTGTTAGCATCTCACACAATTCAAAATACACCAGGTACATCGAATGATACATCTCTGAAATGGCAGGTCCATAGCCGTAGCCAACGTGAGATCCCTGCCCGTTTAAAATACGATCATCCCGAAAGATCCTTTTTGTCGCCTCAGTGTATGTCTTTCCATATGGCTTGTACAAGACTTCATCGACATAAGTGCCAGGTGGGGCGATAACCTTTTCCTGCTGGTGGCTAACGTTGATATCGTAGCTCTCGTAAGGATAAAGAAACATTTGCCAACTCTCTTCATTCATCGTGCAGAAAGTACGGAGAGCTTCATAGGCAATCTCTTTACGCATCATTCTGTCACCCTCGAACACTATGGTGGGATCAGTCTTTGCCTCACCGGTTCTCCAACACCAAAAGTTTGTTATTAAATACACGAGGTTTCTAGGCTTATATGTAGGTTCCAACATCTTTTCCAGAAACGTTCCCCCAGTTATCCCACACCTGGGGCACCCTTGCCTCCATAACCCAAAATGATTATGAACATCGAATATCAAACCATCACCAACGACACCAGGGTGTAGGAAATAAGGCTCGCGTTGCATCGTTGTAGGTGTATGTGTGTAAATAAAAAAGGAGTCTGTGCAATCTCGCCACTCTTGAACTTGAGGGAAAAGAAGGTAGTTTTCGGATATATTCCAGCAGGGAATGTAAAGAACAATAGAGAGATTCTTCTTGATATAAGGTTTAAAGGATTTTATTGAGTTCAAAGTGATGTAAAAGTTGCAAGACACAGGATCGTCATGTTTGAACGGTACAAAGGAAAGAGTGCGGTCAAAAAGCTCCATAGGTAGCCGGACTGGAAATTTTGGCACAGGCTTCTCTCGAGAAGTACAACGACGCTTTGCATTCTTCATTTTCAAGATCTTGTTGCTGAAGAGTACGTTTAAAACTAGCTGCACTGAAAGCTAACGTGTCGTTTAAATATTTGTTGACTTTTCCACCAGGGCACACCCTCGGAACTTATCACGTGCGATAAGCGAGTTCCGGCTCAGATAACGGACCGGTTTCCGCGAATTATAAAAAGAAACGACATCGCGATCTGTGTATCTCGTTTCTTTTTGCAGATGAATATCGTGACACATAGAAAAAAGGAACTTGGTGAAAAGTCAAATTTTCAGGTGGTGAAATCTGGTTTTTGTCTTGTTCAAACAAAGAGATCTATTAACTCACAGAAGTTGGATTATTCCCTTTGAGAGGTTTTTGCTGAACACCAGACAACCCTGCCCACACCGCAATGCCTGCCCACGAAGACTTCCTGGCCCCGCTGGCAGCTCCTGACACCCAAAATGACTTGAAAACAACCAAGACAGAAGCCCACGAGCCCAAAACTGCTCTGGCAAAGCTGCTGAGCTCACACTCGTCGACTTCGTCCTCGTCGTCCTCCTTGAACACGCTGGCACGCACCGCCACCAACGACTCCTTCTCCGAGCCAGACGTGTCCCTGCTGCTATCCCCTAACCAGGCACACCCACAACAGACCACCGCTTCAATTACACCACAACATTCAAACACCCTAAATGACCTTTTCCAACACCAGTCGCCACAGCCTAAGACAACGTCGATCCTGAGACCTGGCTCTACGTTCGTCGGTGCCCAACAGTCGGGGAGATCCACGTACCAAGTGGAAGTCGAGCTGAAGTACGTTGACTTGGATAAGGCCTATTTGAACGGTTATTTGAAGATCAAGGGTCTGACTGAGTCAAACCCTGAGATCATCACTTTCTTTGAGAGCGAGATCGTTTCGGAACATTACTCCTTCTTCACCCTGGACTCAGACTGGGGGTCCTCTGATGAAATCGATATCCAACATTGGTCCAAGTTCCCTAATTGGAAAGAATCACTACCTACAAAGAAGATCCTATCGAAGAACTACATCCATAAGAATTTTGACCAGAAGAAGTTTATGTACATGAGATGGAAGGAGAAATTCCTCGTCCCAGATGCTAAAGTGGACAACATCGAAGGTGCTTCCTTTGCAGGGTTCTATTACATCAATTTCAACCAACAAACCGGTGACATCAATGGGCTTTATTATCATAAGAGTTCGGAAAAGTTCCAGCAGTTGGAACTGTCATACATTCCAAACTACGGTGTCACTTCCAGTTATCAGTTTGCTTGAATTAAAGCTGTGTGTGATGCTTGATAGATGCTACTTAAAGATTTTTTAACGATAATGATGGTGCTTTTGTTTTTTTATGGGTATAGCTAAGAACGTACTTAGATTTACGATGTGAGTGTTTTTTATAGAGTTGGGCGTTCAAGTTTCGCCGCTTAATATTATATCAGAGTGATTGCAAACATCAACATACGTTGTTTTCTGCCACAGACCAAAATAGGGACTTTGGTTTGGGTCATGTGCGTGCTCACGGGAAAACTTGAGCAGATATCTAGGGAAGGAACCTCGCTATCGAGTTGTGACTTACACTGCTGGAATGCTCAAGGCCTGGAGATTACGAATAATCCCAGAAGACACGTATAAAAATGATTTTTACCTGCGTAAATTGCCACTTATGACAACGCCCGATTGTTTCTTATCAAGCGATCCTGGTGGGGGCCACAAAATCAAAACAAAGAGAAAAAAATTAGAGAAAACGTATCTCAAAATTTCAGGTCAAAAGCCGCTCAAACGCCACCAAATCCAGATGACTGATCAACTGAACTTGGACTCATTGTCGCTGGGGACACAGTCCACGCCCGAGGAGCTCATTTTGAACAAAACTTCATCGCTTTCCCTGCATGATCACGACTCAGATGACGATGTTGAGATGGAGGAAGCTCAGACTCCTTCTCGTCCTAACCATTTCCTTCGAAAGTCCATCCTGAAGCACGAATACACGCCACGTCGTTCCAGTCCGCTAAAAGAAGCTTATGACGTTGGTGCCATGGAGGATGAGCTCCTGGAAGACGCTGATGAAGATGATGTGATGATTGATGCCGAAGATAGTTTCTCCAAGAAGTTTACAAAGACAACATCATTGATCCTAAGCCCGACAATCCTTGGTGCTAAGCTAGCGACTCATGGTTCACCAGTGCTAGACCACTCTTTGCTCTCCTCCCCATCCCCACAACAGAATAGTGATACATTGGAGGAAAGTGATGCCTCTGGAGTTGAATCTCCAACAGTTCACACGATCAAGAACAGAAACAAACCAAAAGCTTCATCAGCACTTACGAAATACGTCACCACAGATGAAGATACCACTTATGATACCACTGAAGCTACAGAAACTACAAATGACGATTCATCTATGCCTTCAACTCCATCCCATTATCAAACCCCAATGGTTAGAACTCCATGGGGTCAAGCTCCAATCCAATTTCAAATGCATCATCATCATTATTATCCACCTTCACCATCCACTTATGACACCGATAACGATGATAGTGTCATCTTACCTTCACCATGGTCCAAGACTGCTGAACCTAAGGCCCCAACACCATATTTGATCAGTTCCTATTTACAATTGTTGTTCAATGCCATTACATCAAGTATTGCCATCTATATCCTAATCAGTGCCATCAAGACTATCAAATCAGACATCAATTTAAAGATGGAAGAATATGCATCACAGATTGCTATGGAAGTGTCACAATGTACAAGATCATACCTAGAGAACAAATGTGCCCCCGAGACCCGTGTCAGTGCCCTTGAAACCTTGTGTATCGAATGGGAACGTTGTATGAATAGGGATCCATTACAACAAGCCGGTAAGGCATCAGTGAGTGCTGAAACATTAGGGATGATCTTGAATTCATTGATTGAACCAATTGGTGCCAAGGCCATTGTCGTTTTTACATTAGGGTTTGTCGCTTGGGCATTCACTTCAAACTTCATCTTTGGTTTCGTTAGAGCTAAGTCTTATTATGGTTGGTCTCATGATCCACAACAACAACAGCAATCCCAAATTTCATATCAATCTCAACAAGAACAATTACAATGGCAACAACCACAACAAACACCGGGTCATTCTATCCAAGCTGCTCCGATTCCAAGTACTCCTGGTGGGTTTAGAAATGGTCCAACTCCAGGATTGGCTTATTATGAGACGAGTACTCCTAATTAATGGATGGTGTATCAGTTGTCGTTGTACTATATATTTATTTAATGCATTGTTTTAAAGTATGGGATCTGTAGTTTATGATTGTAGTGACTACGTCGTGATTGATTGAGAATGATCGTTTATTGAGATTAGCATTGGATTCTTCACCCAATGACTAATGCTCATGGCCGACGTCATTCGTTGGGGCAAGGTTTCAGCTGGCAATTATCACTGTATCAAAGTACGTAGGACAATGCAGACGTCATGGAAACTTAGATCCAAAATGATCTTTGAATAAAAGATAAACGCTAAAGTGGGAAAGTAATTGTGAATAATTCGTTACAATCTGAAGATGTGTATGGTGACCCTTTCTTGCCGTCAGTAATTACTAGACATGGCAATTAACGTGAACAATATTATCGCCGATGGTTAATCAATAAATGAAATCCAAGAATTAATCAATCAATACTATTCAGATCAACCGGGTGAAACTAGGTCATGCTCTTGGATTATCACATTTCTTTTCGTGTACGTGGGGATTTCATTGGGTATTTATACTCAAGTTTTTTCTTCAGGCCCGGTGTTGTACTGTCGAAGCTTAGGATCAGCGATTGGGAATTTACGCGTCGTGTACGTGACGTACAATTCTGTGGAATCTTTCTCTTGATCCGATGCGGCTTCGTTCAGAGCGATTTCTTGGTCTTGCTAAAACCAAAGTCGAAGACAGCTACTGCATTGCAATGGCCCACTTTTATGAAGCCAAGCGTTCAAACAGTGATCCAGAACTCTTACAGGCCTGCGAATGTTGGTGTTTTTTCGGTAAGTGGAAAGTGTATATTACTCTTCCTCTGCATCAAGTTTTGAATGATGACTGAAGAAAGGCAACTGAACCAGATGAGTTCATGGGCCATAGCACCTCTTCAGTTCCCAAATCTTGTCGTGTCAGGGATTGAGAGTCAACTTTCAAGCCTCCCTTTAACCATCAACGAGTAATGAGTGACTGAAAGCGATGTTGGACAATGAATGTGCGTGCAGTAAGACACTACCAAGTAACATCAAACAAGACAACATGGCAACTTAACATGTACGTGTGTACCAGCTAAGGAGATCTACCAGTCAATAAGACTGTAGACACGTATGAGTCCAGGAAAATGATGTGAGCATTTCTGTGGTTTCTTAATCCTTCCTCAAAATATTTGCGAGAAAAATCATCTTCACTTTTGATAGCGAAACGAACTCTCAAAATCCTTCCCCAAACTTAGGTGCTAATAATGGCCAAATCCCGTTTTGAGTACGTCAAGCAATACGAGAGAGACAACATCCTCCTCCAGGACACATTCATCGTGATACGGATTGATGGTCGTGGATTCCACAAATTTTCAGAACACTACAAATTCACCAAACCAAATGACATCAGAGCACTAAACCTATCAAATGCTGCTGCTTTGAACGTCAAGAGGGCATTGAAGGATATCTTTCTGGCGTTTGGCGAGAGTGACGAATACAGCTTTGTGTTCAAGCCAGATACGGAGCTGTTCAACAGAAGAGAAGCCAAATTGGTCACTACAGTGGTGAGTCTGTTCACTGCCAACTATGTTCAACTATGGTCCAAGTTCTTCCCTGACCAAGAGCTGCACGTGAAACACCTGCCGACTTTCGATGGTAGAGCTGTGACATATCCTAATTTGAAGACTATCAAGGACTATGTGAGTTGGAGATTCGTTGATACACATATCAATAATCTGTACAATACAACTTTTTGGACATTGGTGTTGAAAGGTGGGATGACTACCACTGAGGCAGAGAATAGATTGGCAGGGACATTGAGTGCTGATAAGAATGAGATCCTGTTCAAAGAATTTGACATCAATTACAACAATGAACCGGAGATTTTCAAGAAAGGGTCATTGATTTACAGAGATGAGATCTTACACATTGATGTCATGAAACGTATAGATGAATTCTTCAAACCTTACGAATAAACAAATGCATACATTGGTTTATGGCCATTCTATTTTTTAGAGTTCAGTTTTTGAAAGAAAGATTCGATATCTGCCTTCTCGACGATTTTACCATCTTTGGCAAAAGGTGCTAAAAAGTCTTTGAGTTTAGTCTTGATGTTTTCATAGGCTTGAACACCTTCAATGGCCTTCTCTCTAGGTAGAGAATTGATGGCTTTAGCACCAAGATCATAGATGGAACTGGTATCATCATCTTCATCTGGCGGTGGTTCGTAAATGATTTCATCTTTCAATAAATGTGGAAATTTCTTAAGGAAGTCACTGAACAATGTATAATTTGGATTCTCTTTGAGAAGAGTAGCGAAATTGGCTTCATGATTATGCTTGAGGAATAATGAGTAGTCATAATCAACTTTTCTCTTCTTGAAGACACCTTCTTTATTTTGTGTTAATTTTTCATTTCTCTCTGAGATCGAACTAGCTTCAACACGTTGTAATGGTTCCTCCACAATAGTCTCATCAAACTTGATACTCTCAAAGAATGGCTTATGAGCATTCACACACTTCCAACAGATGAACGTATCGAAATCCTCGAATCTTGGGAACCCATCAATGGCCACTTCATTCTCATTCGTGTTTTCTTCACCAACTTCAACCTCTTGCAATTGATCAAACTTGTTCTCACCTTCGTTTTTGATTTTTTTGATCTCTTTTTCAAACTTAGGCAGACCCATTATGCAATAGTCATGAAACCAATCCTCTTGACACACATCACCTAGGATACACTGGAGCATATTGCCCGTTTCCCCATTTGGATCATATGGGGTCCCACAGTGACAGAATTCACCTTTAAAGTTGTGATTGTATTCGTTGTCACTCGATGGAATGTCATCTTCAACTTTGTTTCGCAAATTGCAGGGGGTCTTGATACGTGTGGTACCACAGTCACAGGTGAAATTTCTCTTTGTGAATAGTTCAACCAGTTCATGATCACCATGGCATTGGATGGAACAACTGTAACAGACACCAGCTGGGGTCCCGGTTTTCTCAAGACACGTCATACACGCGTATAGTTGTTGTCTCAATGGGCCAATAGTGTATGTACAAGTGTTAGGATCATATGGCATCAGCTCCTTAGCTTCTCTTTCTCTGTAGGCGATGAGGTGTTAGTAACTGGTCAGTTATTTCCAGATCAGAGGGAAACTCACAAGCTCAGCTGGGAAGAGATGTAGTCAGCAGCGGTCACAGATGCAGTGGAGTCCTGGGAAGACTGCTCAGTCTCGTCTTTGACCATGCTTGTTTCTGTGGTTGAGATATCTGTAGACGATAACTTCAAGAGACGCGTCAATAAAGGATCAATCCCGTTATCGATTCTTACGTAATCAGAATGTCACATGATACTCACGCTTTCAGTCATGTGATCAATGGCAAAAAAACACCCGGACACCACCGCTACCTTTGCGCTTGCCCTGCTGAAAATGGCAGAGAGCCACTCGTCGAAGTGGCCACCACAGTTGGCAGTGGCACTTGTGGCAGCGATAAAAAAAATGTGTCAAACTTATCGGGCTTGGACTGGTGGGTGGTGCTGCTAGTCTCTACGTAGTCTCTAGTCTCTAGTCCTCTAGTTTATCAGTGACCAGTGACCAGTCCCTCGTTGCTCTTCTCTGCCAAATTCCTGAAGCGGCTTTGACTCCGATTGGCTGGGACCACACAACGACGCAACTTTTCAACGGTTTCTGGCGGTGGAAATGCGATTTTGGGCAAGCTGGAGTGGCGTTTTGGTGATGGGAACGACACCACTGGAAAGCTGGGACCCAGCGTATTCCAATTATCAAATAAATAGCAGAATTTTATAGTTGAAAGTACCCTCAACCCACCTTTTCCTCCAGATCTTGACTCAACGGTTTGTGCTGCCGGTCTCGAATTTCTGACAAATACCGAAAAAATTTGTAAATCTTTGGGGATTTACCTTCTTCTTTCCTTGAATCGTATAAAATCACAATCGATACCCCTTAAGGCCACTTCTGATCCTGAGTGCCACCACCGAATCAACCATCACTTATCCATAGCCCCACGTTGATATACCTATAGCTTCAATTTGCCCCTTCACGTTCAATCAACCACTCTGAGTCATAAGTACCCGACACCTGATCACAACAACTTTCATTCAAAATGGACTACATTTCCGGTTTAAACATGGAAGAACTACCAGTGTTCACCAACAACGATGACACTCTGACTGCCTTCACCGATTCCAGTTTCTTTGATTTTGACCAATTCAACACTGGTAATCTAAAACTTGACTATCAACAACAGTTCCAACAAGATATTCAACAATTGGAAAGCATAATACCTCCTCAAGAACAGGCCCCAGCTCCAATCGCAAGACCTGTCAAGGAACTCACACCAATTGTCGAGGAAACCAAAGAAGAAGTTGCAGTGGCCAAATCATCCGATGAGGACAAGAAGAAACGTAACACTGCTGCCTCAGCACGTTTCAGAATTAAGAAGAAGCAAAAAGAACAAGAAATGGAGAGAAACTTGAAAGAACTGACCGAACGTGTGAACAACTACAACAGACGTATCCAACAGTTGGAAATGGAAAACTCATGTTTGAAAAGCCTGCTTGTCCAGAAAAATGAACAAAAGAGTAACGATTTGTTGAAGAGTATTAAAGAGAAAAGTCTAGAGAATTGTGCTTAGAAAGTTTATTGTTACGAAGGGATGGGTTCAATTTGGTTTATTGTTTTTAATGTTATTTATGATTCAAAGTTAGAGAAAGTTCAAGTCTGTAGCGTGTCACCTGTCACTTTTGACCGTTTGACCGTTATTTTCGCCTAAACTGTGTACAGTGTGGCTGATGAGTTGATCTGGCTGCAAATGGCTTGAAAATCCTTCCACTTAGAAAATGAGTCAAAAAGAATGTGTGAGGCCATCGTACTGCCTATCAACCTCTCACTTGACCCCCCGTCTTACTCCACCGTGACTCCCTGATCTAAATCACAAGCTTGATCATTCCCTTATCAGATCGATCATTTCAGGAATCGCGTCAACAAAACTGTGTGGAGCCTCATTACAAAAAACCAGCACAAAAGACTTAATCACAAGCTCATCGAAAGACCCACATCAAATCTCAAAGTCACAGCAGTTCCAAGATGCCTACGGACGAGACTTTCTGGCAGACCATGTCAGACTTCCCCGTCTTTCAAATCGCCGTGATCTTCCTTGTGCGATTTGCTGAGCCTATGGCATTCACTTCATTCTTTCCCTATGTCTACTACATGGTGAAATCTTTCAACATCACGGACAACGAGGCAGAGATTGCCAAGTATTCTGGTTACTTATCATCCTGTTTCTCCATTTGTGAAGTCCTGACGAGTTACCATTGGGGGAAGTTCTCAGATAAACATGGTAGAAAGCCAACTTTGGTCCTTGGTCTATGTGGTTCCATCTCATCATTGTTGGTTTTAGGTTTTGCTAAAAACTTTTACGTCGCTCTATTAGCCAGATCCATGCTGGGGCTCTTGAACGGGAACTTGGCCGTTATCCGTACCACGATTGGTGAAGTCGCTACTCAGAGAAAACATCAAGCCATGGCATTCAGTGTGATGCCATTGGGTTGGCAGATTGGTTGTGTCATTGGCCCTTTAATCGGTGGGTACTTGGCAGGATCTGATGCTACGTTCTTTGGTAAGAAGTTGGCCATTAGTGAGAAGCATCCATATGCCTTGCCAAATTTGATCGTGTGTTCCTTGATGTTTTGCAGTGTCTTCATCGCCTTATTTGCTTTGGAGGAGACTCATTATAAGCACAAGACTCGTCATGATTACTTCATCGACGCCGCTGATTCATTGAAGAGGAAACTAGGGTTCAAGACCAAGATCAGAGCATGGCATAAAAACCCAGAGAACGATCCATTGCTAAGTGATGATGATACCATTGAATACGTTGGGAACAACTCTACGGCCGTTGATGATGATCATATTGAGAATGACGATGATATCAAGCCAGTTGGGAAATTAATCACCAGAAGACAGAGCATCACATTGATTAGATCCAACTCCGTGGTGAAACCGGTTGACACTACGATCAAGGACATTTTGACACCAAATATCGTCTCTGCCATCTTTTGTGGGTTTATCCTGTCATTGCACATGGTGGTTGTGGATGAATTTCTACCGGTTTACTTATCATATGATACTGCTAGAAATGAAGATGGGTCATTGGTATCCAAATTCCCCTTCAAATTGCAAGGTGGGTTGAGTTATTCATCTGAGGACACAGGGTCCATCATGTCAATGACCGGTTGTCTGGGGATCTTTGTCATGTGTGTTGTGTTCCCATGGGTGGATAGGAACTTTGATGCACTACCGGTTTATAAGGCCAGTACGAAGGTTTTCCCATTCATTTATATCTTCCTACCATACGTTGTTCTACTGGGTGATTACCCAATCATTTACTCCAAAATCGCCGTGTACTTCTTCACGTCGTTGAAAACCGCCAGTGCCTCAGTGACATTCCCACAGATCCTGCTGATTATTCATAATGCAGCTGATCCGAAATGCAGGGCCATGGTTAACGGATTGACAATTTCTACACAGGCCTTTGCCAGATTCATTGGGCCTTTGATCTGGGGTATTTTGATGACTTGGGGTCAAGAGTTCGGTATCGGTTGGCTAGGCTGGTGGTTGTTGAGTCTGTTTGCCACCATGGCTGTTGTCCAGAGCTATTGGTTGAAGATTGATTGAAGTTGCATTGTGTGCTAAGAGCGCCTGTCATAGTAGAGTGTATATAGATAAGATTTTAAGCGAGATCGGGAAAAATAGATGATAGATCTGATTTCAGTGTGGAGTAGCGGAGAAAGGCGGAGTGGCGAGTGTGGAATCCTTTCAATAGACAGTTGTGTCCTCTTAGGGAAACTAGTAGCCTTTCTTCTTTCTCGCCTCTCTCCCGCTGTATCTCTGGTTCCATTCTAGTGGCACATTCCCCAGAAAATTGGCGCCTGTTTCAAATTTGATTCCATGCAAATCAGATCACCGCGTACCTAAAATACAGCCAAACTTCACCAACTTCCCTCCCAACACCCCCTCCACTCCCACTAAACAGCCCCTGCTCCACCACCGCCATGTCCGACGCTCTCAAGGACCTCCTCGTGGACTTTCCCCTGGGCCAAATGGTCGTCGTGTGCCTCGTGCGCTTCGCAGAGCCCATGGCCTTCACCTCGTTCCTGCCCTACGTCTACAACATGGTCAAGGACTTCGACGTCTCCGCTGACGAGGCGCAGATAGCGCGCTACGCCGGCTACCTGGCGGCGTCGTTCTGTATCTGCGAGGTCGCCACCAGCTTCCTGTGGGGCCATTTCTCAGACAAGCATGGCAGAAAGCCCACACTGATCATTGGCCTGGTTGGTTCCATCGTGTCGCTGTTGATCCTTGGTTTCGCCAAACACTACCACTGGGCGCTGTTCGCCAGATCGCTGATGGGGCTGCTCAATGGGAACGTCACTGTCATCAGAACCGTCATCGGTGAAATCGCCACCAAGAGAAAGCACCAGGCGCTGGCCTTCAGTACCATGCCCGTTGTGTGGCAGATCGGTTCCGTTATTGGACCCTTGATCGGTGGGTTCCTGCCTGAGCCAAAGGGTGAGGTTGGCACTCAGAAGTGGAGCTTTGTGGAGAAACACCCTTATGCATTACCAAACATTGCCCTGTGTGGGTTGTTGTTCGGTTCGTTGTTAGTTGCATTATTCTGCCTAGAAGAGACTCATCACAAGCACAAGTACCGCCGTGATCCCTTTGTCAATGGGTTTGATAAGGTCAGGAAGAAGATGGGGAGAAGGGTTAAGAGAAGACCATGGCATCCACCAGAGCCTGAAGAGACTCCGTTATTGCAAAACATTGTTGATACAATCACAGAGTATGTTAATCCAACTGAAGAGATTGAAATGGATAAGAGTAAGTCTCAGACTGGTGTTGAGGACAATGAAGATCATGAACATGGTGATGATGAAAAACTGATTGAAGCCACTCTGAACACAGAAGGTGAAGAGGTCTATGTTGATTCTCATGGTGAAGAGATTCCAGAAGATCAGATCGAAGAGGTCTATGTTGATGAACACGGCGAAGAGATTCAAGAAGAAGAGCTTGAAGAACTCATTGAGGATGATTGCTCTTTTCAAGACGATCACAAGAATGAGGAAGAAGGCGATGAAGAAACAGCCAAGGACTCAGATTCAGAATCTGCACTTGCTGATGATGAAGCCGAACCTGAGAATGATGACAAGTTTGATGAAGCTGTTGGATTTGCCGTTGATGAGACCGCTAAGGTTATCAAGAAGATTGTTGGTGCTAAACCGGGTATCGCTAGTGATGTCATTGCTGATGTCGTTGATAAAGCCGCTGAAGCCATCAAAGACTACGTCAACACAGATGAGGAAGAGGAAGCTGAAGAAGCTAAGCCAAAGGCCAAAGGAGAAACACAGAAAGATTCTGAGAACGCTGAAGAAGAAGTTACCGCTGGTGTTACATTGTATGTTGAGCCAGAAGATGGTGTTGCAGCTGGCGTTACTTTGCCTGAACCAAAATCTTCTTCTGAGGATCAAGTTGAAAAGTCTTTGGAGGA
Source organism: Taiozyma rabaulensis (assembly GCA_030574855.1). Classification (NCBI taxonomy): domain Eukaryota; kingdom Fungi; phylum Ascomycota; class Saccharomycetes; order Phaffomycetales; family Wickerhamomycetaceae; genus Taiozyma; species Taiozyma rabaulensis. The sequence continues at coordinate 68,604 of JAJMFP010000170.1, forward strand.
CCCTGGCGTTGAAGTGAAAGCTGTAAATTCATCCCCAGCACAAGAAGTTGAAGAGAAAGTTTCACAGGAAGATAAAGTACCAGAGACCTCTACTGCCGCAGAACCGGCTAAATCTGAAGCTAAATCTGAAGCCAAATCTGAAGCCAAATCTGAAGCCAAACCAAAAGATCCACCGCCTGAAGCCAAGGAAGAAGAATCAGACCACGATCATCTATCAGACTATGCAGAATTTGCCGTGGATGAGACTGCTAAAGTCATCAAGAAAGTTGTTGAATCCAAAGGTGTTACCGGTGAAATCATCACAGATGTTGTTGATAAAGCTGCTGAAGCTATCAAAGACTACGTTCACGGTGCTGATGATGAAGTGAAAGAGGTTGTCAAGGAAGCTGTTGAAGAAGTCAAAGAGGAGTCAGATGTCAAGACTGATGTTTCTGCTGAGAAGAAAGTTGTTGAAGATACCAAATCTACAGATGCTGCTACTAGGGAACTTTCTGAAGAAACAGAACCAGCGAATGTTGCTGTCACATTATTAGCTGATCCTCTTCCTGAGTCTACTACTGTCAAGCCATCAGATCAGAAGCCAATTGAGACCAAACCCGAACTAGAAGCTGGGAAGTCTTCAACTGACCCAGAAGCCAAACCAACAGAACCGGTAGAAGCCAAGGAAACCAAGCCAGAGAAAGACAATGATGATACTTTTGACGAATACGTGGGTTTTGCTGTTGATGAAGCTGCTAAGGTGGTGAAGAAGATCGCTGCCAAACAACCTGCTATTGTTGGTGAAGTCATTGGTGACATCGCTGATAAAGCAGCTGAGGCCATCAAGGATTATGTTAACACTGATGAAGAAGATGAAGAAGCTGAATCCAAAGTTGAAGAGATTGAAACTAAGGATACTGGTGCTGAACCTGAAGTTGTCGGTGGTGTTGCATGGTATGTTGAGCCAGAAAACAGTGTCGAAGAGCCAGTGAATGATGAAGCTGTTGCCACTGTCGAGTTTGAAGCTGAGAAATTGAAAACCACTGGTGATCACGCTGTTGAATCAAAGTCCGTTGCAAACATCTCTGCAGACTCGAAGTCTAAAGAAACCGGTTCTGCTAATGTCCAACCTACTACAGATGTGTCCAACGCTGTTGAGTCTGAAATCGCTGCTAGTAAGTCTGCTGAAACTGAAGAAGCCACACAAGCTAATGATTCCAAACCTGCTGAAGCTAAAGAAGTCAAGGAAGGTAAGGACAATGACGACAAATTTGATGAGTATGTTGGTTTTGCGGTTGATGAAGCTGCCAAAGTTGTCAAGAAAGTTGCCGCTACACAACCTGCTATCGTTGTTGAAATCATATCTGATGTTGCAGACAAGGCTGCTGAAGCTATTAAAGATTACGTGAACACCGATGACGAAGATGGAACTGAAGCTGGGCCAGAGACTAAGAAAGAAGCTGAAGCTTCTAAATCTGAATCTACCGAAGAAGTTGTTGCTGGAATTACTTTGTATGTTGGAAATGAGAAGTCTGAGAAAGCTGAGGATGTTCCAATTCAAGAATCACTGAAGACACCTCTCAAAGACGATATCACAGCCAACAGTGAAGTTGAAGCCTCTCCAAAGACAGGTGAAACAGCAGCTACGACTGAGAAGTTGGAGGATGACAAACAAGGTTCACCTGCGCTAAAGGCCACTGATGTTGACGGTGAAGATTCCAAGGGCGAAATCAAAGCTCCAAAAGACAATGACGACACATTTGATGAATACGTTGGGTTTGTGGTTGATGAGACTGCCAAGGTGATCAAGAACATTGCTAAGAAACAGCCTGCTATAATTGGTGAAGTTGTAGCAGATGTCGTTGACAAAGCTAGTGAGGCCATCAAGGACTATGTCAACACCGATGAAGAGGATGAGGTGGAAGGCGAGGCCAAGCCTGAGAAAGCAATTGAGAACAAACCAGTGCCAGATGCTGCTGACGATGTTAATGCTAGTGGATCTATTGAAAAGTCATTGAAGAAGATTGAGCCTGAGAACCAAGATGAAACTGTCGCTGTTACGTTACTTGCTGAACCATCACAAACTCTGGGAACTCCTGATTCAGGTGCCACTGCTGATCTACATCAAGGTGTTACTATCGAAGAAGTTGCTGAGTCTGAACCTGAAGGTGATGGGAATGATGCTACTTTAGAACCTGAACCTGTTAAGTCTGTAAAGACTTCACCCCCAGCTGTTGACCTAAAAGAGACTCCAACTGAAACCAAGGAAACCCCTGAAGCCAAAGAAGAACCTACTCACGAAGATGAAGAATCTGACGGTGGTCATTTGAGTGATTATGCTGAATTTGTTGTTGAAGAAGCTGCCAAAGTTGCAAAGAAAGTGGCTACTGGCAAAGGTGGCGTACTAGGTGAAGTTGCTAATGATGTTGTTGACAAGGCATCGGAAGCTACCAAAGAGTTCGTGCATGGGTACACTCACCATTCTGAAGTGAAGAAAGTTGTTTCAAATGAAGATGACTCTACTCAGACTGCCAAAGAGAAGTCTTCAACTGCTGACCCATTAGAAAAGCAGAAAGATCTCCCAGTTGAAGCTAAGAATGAGACAACCACTGATACCACTACAGAATCCACAACTCATTCATCAGATGCTGAAGTTAAAGCTGAGTCCACAGATCCAAGTCCAGCTCCGCTTGAGAAGTCAATTGATCCAGTTATCATAGAGAACAAGTCAGAAAATGATGATACATTTGATGAGTATGTCGGTTTTGCTGCAGATGAGGCTGCCAAAGTTGTCAAGAAGATAGCTGTTAAACAACCTGCTGTCTTTGGTGAAGTCATTGGTGATATTGCCGAGAAGGCTGCTGAAGCTATCCAAGATTATGTCAACACCGATGAGGAAGACGAAGCTCAAGCAGAAGCTGCTGAAAGTGAAGCCAAGGACGAATCAGAGAAAGAAGTTGTTGCCGGTGCCACGTTGTACGTTGAACCTGAAACCAAAGCTGAAGTCATTGATGCTACTGAAGAAGGTGCTGCTGGTGTCAAATTGTCCTCAGAACCACAGCAAGTAGATGAAGTTTCCAAACCTGTTGAAGATGTTGCTGAAGTGAAGAAAGAGCAAGAAGATGCATCTCCTACTACTAATGATACCGAGAGCAAAGCTGAAGCTTCCAACCCTGTTAAGAAAGATGATGATACATTTGACGAATACGTTAGTTTTGCCGCGGATGAAGCTGCTAAGGTTGTCAAGAAACTAGCCACTTCAAAGCCTGGTGTTGTTGGTGAAGTAATTGCTGATGTCGCTGAGAAGACTGCTGAAGCTATCAAAGACTATGTGAACACAGATGAAGAAGATGAAGCTGAGGCGCCTGAACCAAAAGAGAAAAAGGCTATTGAAGTTAAGGCTGAACCTGAAGGTATTGCTAAGGAAACTGCTGAATCTGTTGAACCAAAAGAAATTGTTGCTGGTGCTACATTGTACGTTGAACATTATCTCAAGGATGCGTCTGATGCCACTAAACCTGATGACCAACCTGAACAGGAGACGTTGAAGGCAGAGGATGATGATGCACCAAAAGACACTGAAGATCCTGAGAAAGATGAAGAATCAGACGGTGGTCATTTGAGTGACTATGCTGAGTATGCCATTGATACTGCTGCCAAAGCCATTAAGAGTGCTGTTCAAAGCAGACCTGATGGTGCTGCTCTTGGTGAAGCCATTGATCAAGCTGCCGAATACATCAAAGACTATGTTGATACATCGGATAATGAGAGAGAAGCTGATGAAGAGGTTCAAGAGGAGGAAGAAGAGAACAATGATGATGAAGACGTTGATGCTGTGGAAGAAGCTGTTACTGTAACAGATGGTGTGGGTGAGGAAGCGTCTGCTGATCTAGCTACTGAGTTGCCTAAAGATACTGAAAGTTCTGTCAAAGAAGCTGCTGTTGAAGGAGAAGAAAACGGCGAAGAGGAAGAAGAGGAGCCTGCTGAAGTCATCAAGGAAGAACCAGAAAGTAAAGATGATGAGAGTGCCTTATCTTTTGGTGATGCTGCAGAAAACGCCGTGGATGAAGTTGCTAAGATTGTGAAGAACATGGCTAAATCAAAACCAGGCATTGTTGGTGAAGTTGCTGGTGATGTCGTTGACCAAGTTGCTGAATACATTAAAGATTATGTCAATCCATCAGATGAAGAAGCTGAGGCTGCAAAGAAGCCAGAGAAAGAAGAGAAGGGTGATGAAGCTGATGAAGCTGATAAAGCTGATAAAGCTATTGCTGACACCGAAAAACCTGCTTCTGGTACTGATGGTACTGTCAAATCTAGTTCAGAGGCTCCAAAAGTCGTGGACAAAGCTACTGGGAATTCTGAAGTCAAGAAGCCAACAGCTGCAAAGTCTGTTGCCTCCAAAGCAGACAAAACCATTGTGAAAGCAGCAAGTCTATCAAGAAAGACATCAAAGGCCGCTTTCAGACAACCAACTGACAATGCCCATGAATTTGTGAACCCACTGAAACAGGTTGATGTTGAGCAAGGTATTGTCATGCCACAAGAACGGCCCCAGTTGTCCACTCGAGCTCAAGCCCAGGAAGATCCTGATTCAGATGATGATATTCGAAGTGTTCGTAAGTTAATCTCCAGAAGTCATGGTGAGAGACTGATCAGCCAATCAAAAGCAAGAAAGAGAGATTCTCTACAAGGTAACTTGAAGGAGATTTTGACACCAGGTATCATCACCGCCCTGTGTTGTGGTTTCATCTTATCATTACATTCCGTGGTTGTTGACGAGTTCTTACCAGTTTTCCTTTCATATGATGTTGTCAGAGATGAGAGTAACAAGATTGCCTCTAAGTTCCCCTTGAAAGTCAGTGGTGGCTTGAGCTATTCAACAGAGGACACAGGTTCTGTCTTGTCTACTACAGGTGGGTTGGGTGTCTTTGTCATGTGTGTTATCTTCCCATACTTTGACAGAAAGTACGACTGCATGAGTACTTACAAGAATTGTGTTAGAGTGTTCCCATTCATCTACTTCCTCCTACCTTATGTTGTCTTCCTTGCTGATACCCCATGGCTAGCAAAACCTACTATCTACTTCTTGAGTTGTTTGAAGGCAGCAGCTGTCTCCATCGCTACTCCTCAGATCCTACTGATCATCCACAACTCAGCTGATCCAGACAAGAGAGCCATGGTCAACGGTTTGAACATCTCCGTGACTGAGCTCGCAAGATTCATTGGTCCTATGGTCTGGGGTGGATTAATGTCCTTGGGTCAAGAAAATGGGGCTGCCTGGATCGGCTGGTGGTCCCTTGGTGTCATCTCATTAATTGCTGTCTTCCAGAGTGAGTTTTTGCATTCACACAACCATTGAGCATGATGGCTGTGATGTGTATAATAGAATTAGAAATTTGGTTTATGATTATGAGCCTATTTGTAGTCACTGCTGCTTCGATCTCGATCTAATTAGTACCTTGTACATGGCTGTCCGAAGTTTGCCTCACAGGGGCGCCCCACAGGAACCAAAACACGTTTCCACGCGCTTTTTCCCTGACAACGATGCCAGAGAAGCCCGCAGCAGAAAGTCGCCACAGAAATCACGACTGTTAACCATGTTCCATGGAAACTCGTAAAACCTGCCCAAAGTTTATTTACGTTTGTCCGAATCCGGTAATTTTCCCAACTTCTCAGTTTCCCGCAATTTTATAAAATCCGAAGAAATCCACAAAAACAAAACAACAAAACCGCATAAAACAGCAGAAACCACCGCAAACAGCGAAAAAACACGATGAGTTTGAAGCAATTGAACAAGAGCAGCTTGGTCGCATTGGCCGGCAGACTGGGTCTTGAGTATGTGTCTTTTTCCAGCGGACTTTCCTCGTCTTTTTGGCGTGTTTGTGTCCCGCTGTGTTTGTTGTTTACTCCAAGACGCGTTTCTTAGACAACAAAGCACAACCTCCAACAGCAACAGCTACTAACAACACCACAGCGACGAAGGTACCAAACCGGTCTTGGAAGAGAGACTAGCTGAGCACCTTGACAACCACCCTGAGTTGGAAGGGGACAGCGAGTTCAGAAAGTTCATTCAATTCAGAAAGAGAAACTCTCCAAAGAAGGTCACCCAAGACACTTCATCCCCATCAGCTGGTAAGATCTTGCAACCATTGAACGACACTCTAACCTCATCCCCAAGCAAGGGTGTGCTGTCCATTGGTAGACGTTTCAGAGGTGCTATTTCAAGTCCTTCTAAGGCTGAAGAAGAAGAAGCTGAAGGTTCTGAATCCGAATCCGATGATGATGAGATCGAAGTTTACTCAAAGGACAACGAGTTGCTGAACGAAGACGGTGAAGTTGTTGATGTCGAAGAAGATCCAGAATACGTTGCCTCCAGATTTGATTTCGTCACCACCTGGAAGGATGCTTTGATCGGCAAATACGAAGAAGCTAATGAATACGTTGTTGACACTTATGAAGAGTTTGTCTATGACACCAAGCAGAAATCATCTGAACTAAGAAAGACCTTAAGTACTGCTGATTCTGTCACCATCATCACCCAAGTTGCTGAAGCTTCTTTGTTCCTTTACAGCCAGGTTCCAATCATCAAATTAGGTGAAGCTTCATTCCTAGATCAAGCCATTTTGAAGAAATGGAAATTCATCAGCAAGTCACTGCCAATTTGGGACTTGTCTGTTTTTACTCAAACCAAATTCTTGACTTCACTATTTGTTTGGGCCTTGTTATCAGTTATCATTCCAACCATTGGTTCTTACTACTTTAATTTTATCTCCAAGAAGTCCAAGAAGAACAGATTTGACCCATTTGTCTTCAACTTGATCAAGTTATTACTTGCTTATTTCTTCTTGTCAGGTAACGTTTCATTCAACGATGTTAAGAACAATGCTGAAGTTTGGGCTGATGAACATGGTTTATTAGACAGTACCAGTTTATCACAACACGTTAGAGCTCACTTCTTCCATGCCACTGTTACCTTAAGATTGATCTTAGGTAACCAACCATTCGTTGGTGGTGCTATTGGTGCCTTGGTTGCACTATATGTTGCTGCTATCTAATCAACATTGATAAAGTGTACATTAGTGAAGAAACATTCAAAGACCTACAGGAACTACTAAATGACAATGACCTCAGGTCTTAATTATTACCCACCCTTCTTTTTCTACTATTCCCCTTCTTTTTCTACTTCTTTTGAGAGTCTTTTTATACCTATGTTTTTTTTAACCAAAAGTGTACTATAATATTATGATGAATTGTTATTACTCTGTGAAGGATGAGCTGAATCACTACGTAGTTTGAGGAATATCAGGATTAAATAAGCCTTCAGTCTCTATATTAATGAAAATTAGGTACCTCAGGATGAACAAAGGAATAATAACATAAAATAAACAAGCAATAAATTGAAATCAACTGGTTTATTACAACAGCCCCAAGGTCACTGAATATAATCGAAAAAACAACATGTAGGAATTTTTATTATGAGTGCTTAAACTATCATCAAACCAGTATATAATTTCAAGCAGTTTATTTTGGAGCTTCTTTGAATGAGATTGGAGCTTCTTCACCCATGGCAGCAATGATGGTAACTAACAAATCTTTACCTTCATCAAAAGCAGCTTGGATTTCTTCACCAAGTTTGTCTTCTGGTAATTTGACATCATCTTTGGTGTCACCGTCAGCGGTCATCAAGGATAAGAAACCATCGTCAATGTCCAACAATTGGTATTCAGCTCTGGAAACGTTTGGAACTTCCATGTTGTGGGTGGATGGAGATAAATCTTCCAATTTCTTTTGGGTGAAGATGTCAATGGCGACTAAATGGACTTTAGCGTGACCGTGCTTACCGGTCTTGGAAGTGGACATGTCAACAATCTTACATGGTCTACCTTTGATGACAACGAAACCGTTCTTTCTCAAAGCGGAACATTGCATTGGGTAGGTTAATGAGGAACCAGCATCAGCGGTTTCGAAAACGTGCTGTGGAGAGTTAGTAAAGTGTCCAGAGGTGATTCATACGCGTATACTGGTTGTTTTGTTGTCGAGTGGTTGGGATTTCTAGCCAATCAGGCAAAGATCATAGAAACCTTGCAAATTGGGCCCCTCCTGTTAAAACAACACCAATTCTCCCTTACTCAACACAGGAAAACAGGGAGAAACCACTCAATCAACACAACAAAACCCAGATAGTCGTGTTCCAACAAAGACATACATCTTCTTCAGCCATTTTGTATTGATTAATTTATCTACTTCAAAAGGGTAAAAAGTGAACAATTGAAGAAAAATTTGATTTTTTTATAAAAAAAAAGTTTTTCCCGTCGACGAACTTTTTGTCAAGGAGAAAATTTGCGGGTAAAACTGGGTCCACCTGTCTTTTCACATAGTTAACCCCGCGTATAATTCAGCACACCACCGGTATGCCCGGAAATCGGAGATGGCGTCTGCCAACTTTCAACGTGCCACTAATTTGGCCCAATAAGGACCTGTTTAAAAGTAATTTGAAGCGGTTTTCGTATAGGAAAAAGGGCATTTTTGGCGGTGAAATTGGGGCGTTGTGAGTGGACTGTTTCTACAGAGTGGGTGTTTTGGTGGGTGCAGTGGCGAGTGTTGAAAATGGTGAGAAACGGGCAAAACTACGGCGAATATGTTGTCGTCTGACTTGCCTCCATTATGGCTGGTGAAATTTTTTTGGTGTCACTTTTTTTTTTTTGCGATGAGGCTGTTTTTGAAGTTGATGCAGTTGGATCATCAACTGGTGCGAGATATGATCTGCGGGCCACGACGGGCGTTGTGGTCGTGGTTCGTCTGGCGAGTGGCGTGGTGGTTGATGGTTATAAATTGAGAGGGCTCTGTGCTTATCAGTACTGGTACAGATCTGGAGCTCTTATCAGGTCATCGTCGATCATTACGGTAAGTGTACGTCACAATTTCGTTCATTTTATGGGTAGAGCTTCAACGCTTCAGAGTGCTAAACAACGCCAGGTCTGCCTCCACATCCTCACTGTTCAAGGCATCGGGACTCACGTAATGTTTCATGATCTTGTTCAAAGTGTTGGAATTAGGCTCTCTTGGATTAGCCACTGGAGTATCTGTTCTTTGATCCGTCCCACTAGCAGCGGTCCTAGACTCTCTGCTTGGTCTCCCGACACCTCTTTTCTGTTTCTTTGGCGTTGGTGCGCCCATTGGAGCTAGTGGAGTGTTGGTTCCAGTGCCATTGGCCGTGGTGTTGTTCTGTGTATCTGTCTCTGAATCCTGTGGTGTTTGAGCCTCTGTGGTAGGTTGTGGTGTAGCAAATGTATAACGACTAGCCAATTCGTCACCCGTGGCAATCTCGAACTCACGCTGGGTTAATAAAGGTGCAAACCCTTCAAGGATGGAAAACATGATGGTATTGTTCAAAGATGAAGCAGATGGTGATGGTTGTTTCTTAGTTGAAAGACTTCTGACTTTCCGTCTTGGTTTCAACAACTGTGTGGATGATGAATTAGCATCTGAAGTCTCTGGACTGGCATTGCTATCTGAATTAGCTGGACGATCTGATTCTAAGTCTGGGCTTAATTCACGTTCTCTTTTCAAATTGCGTGAACCATTATTGGATTCCTGGGCCACGGTATTACTAGCAATGAACCCATTGAAGAATTTTTCAGCTCTAGGAGCGGAAATCTCTGTGAAATCACGATCCAGATTGGTCAATAATATCTTTTGTCTCTGGAAGAAGAACTTCAGTTTTTCCAATTTGGAATCCAGATCTTTGTAAGCTTCTTCATAAACTTTCATACTTTCCAAATAATAAGCCTTTGTGTTCTCCAGTCTTTTGAAGTTTCTCCAATTCTTAGCCTTGACCAGGTTGTAATCCCTTTCTTCGATGATATCTGTCTCTATTTCATAAAACTCAGGGTCCAGGTACTTATAACTCGAAGTTTCACCTTGAAGAATCGGTATTGATAGATGTTTGATCTTGGAATCCAACTGGGACAGTTGTGAGGCATAAAGTTCTTTTCTATTCTTTTCTTTAAACTTGAACAGTTCACTATAGTTCTCAAACAGTTCAACACGTCTCTTCTCACGATTGTTCCCATTGGAAAAGATGATATCACCATCAACGTACTTGATATCGATCTCTGGTTTTCTAGCGTGTTCAATCTCAGGGATCTTGATATCATTGTTCCCTGCCTTTTCAACACCATCACGGACATCACTCTCTTGACCCTTGATGGAGTAAAATTCAGGTTTCACATCCCGATGGATGATCACCTTATAGACATGATCTTTATAACTCACAGTCTCCACTGTTCCAACCTCGTTCTGTGCAACATTCTTCAAACTGTTCAAGTAGTAGGCACCCATATCCGAGTCCAGATCGACATCACCAAGATGTTGCGATGCTTTCAAGATCATTGTCAAACTGTCATTGTCGTCATAGGGGGAAATAGAGTCTGTTAAAGAGGTGTTTCTCAATGGTACCTGTGTCTGCGTGATCTGTGGAGTTGATATCTGTGTAGGTTGTGGTGGGGTGTATGTCTTTGTTTGGTAGTAGTTCTGGTATGGTGGGTAATTATTGTTGTTGTTGTATTGTTGAGATGGTACGTTGACATTGACGTTTGCATTGTTCATGTTCATCGAGTATGGGAACTGTTGAAGGGGAGCCATTTCGGGGGCCTGGCCTGAATTTCCGGGGGCACTGAGGTAATAAACGGTGCCCTCGTTGGGTCTCCCGTGCTTGGTCTTCTTCTTTGGAGGCATCGTGATGGATTTGGTTGGTTGGATGGTTGTGAAGAGATAAGGAGAGAGATTTATGTACTGGCCGTGTTTTTCGCTTTTAATTCTTAGCGAATTGTTTCGGACTGTGGAAATCGATGCGTTATGCAGATGTGTTAATAAAAGTGTTGGAAGTGGTGTATAAAATCGGTAGAAAGACCGTGAAAAATGTGTATGGGTGTAATACAGGACTGTAGATATGGACTTGCAGATTTTGGGGGTACTTTTAGACTCAAATGAGAACGTTATAAGGGGAAACCAGTAGGGCTAGATTGGACAGAGAGAGCTGCACGGGAGATTGGAGATTCATGGAGAACAATATGGTGATCAAAGATCTTCAAGATACCCACAATAACCTCTTAATACAGTCATACTTGCTCGCTGGAGCCTCCTCTGCTGTTTTTGAGACCCGCGTTCCGTAATGTACTGCCTGCCAATTGTTAAGATCCTGTCAAGAGGATAACACTAGAGCCAGGAACTCTGCTGATCCAACATCCACGGATAGTAGGAGTCAGTCTCCACGAGAATTAGTGAAAGCTGTAAGCTGTAACATGATCAATGATCCTCAAAGTTCCTGGGGAACGCACAGCTGCCATCCTCTAAAAGCCCTGCCTACCCCAGAAAGTTCAAAACTGTCTAGGAAACCCTTCATTATTTGGCATCCCGAAAACCCGGCAATTTTTGGCAGACACCGGATTGAAAACCCCTGCTGACGCCGAGCTGACATCATCACCCGAAAAAAAGAAATTCAGAAAAGAAACGAAGCGGCGTTTCGGCGTTTTCAAAAAGCCCAGAAAGCCAGGAAAAAGAAACGACTGTGTGGCCCGGGCCAGAAAATAAAAACCCGTCAAAGTGGATTTCGGGTCGCTTTTTGGCGGCAAACGAAGGCTACTGAAGGCAGAGCTGCCACGAGTGTACACAGCTTAGAAGGGGAAACTGGCAGCGTGCAGGGTGGCCAAAGTGACACAAACTGGCAAAGTGACACAAACAGCACTCACAGCTCCTCCACTGACCGCCACCACCCAGTACACCACCACCAGGCACCCAGCCGAGCTCCTACACCGGACATGACTCACCGCCAAAAGGTGCCTCACGGCACAACGAGACGGCATGAAAAAGAAAAGCGCTCCCAATCTGCGCCAGGGTCTCCAGACAGAATTGTGCCACTGGCTCCACCCAGCGCCCACAAAACGCCTGTGTAGGACGTACCACTGCGCACAGTGGTCTCCGCACGCCCCGCCAGCCCGTTGTGCCTCTGACGGTGCTGTCTGTTTAAATAACGTCCCCATCCCACTATTTCCCACTTCACCTTCTCACACCTCTTCCCTATACTCAATTCAATCACACAAGATGAGCTTCGAGAAGACCGAACGCTCCTCTGCTGACAACCTGTCAACAAGCCAGTCTCCATACTCGAAGACTCAAGATCAGTCCAAACCATCCCTATTCCAGTCTTTCAAAGACTCTTTCAAGAAATTAGAAGTCGAGGTCGATGAGAGTGAATTCACACCAGAGATGACCGAAGTCGAAAGACAAGCCGTCATTCTAAAGAACACCCCATTGAACAAATCACTAAAGAACAGACATCTACAGATGATCGCCATCGGTTCCTCTGTCGGTACCGGTTTATTCGTCGGTTCTGGTTCTGCCCTAAGAACTGGTGGTGCCGCTTCAATGTCCATCTGTTGGGGGATTGTTGGTGTCTTATTATTCTGTGTTATCCACGCCCTAGGTGAATTACAAGTCGCCTACCCTGCTGCTGGTGCCTTTTCTGCTCATGCTACTAGATTCATTGACCCATCTTGGGGTTTTGCCGTTGGTTGGAACTATGCTATGTTATGGTTAGTCGTCTTACCATTAGAAGTCATTGCTGCCTCTTTAACCATCCAATTTTGGAACTCTGAGATAAACCCTGTTGCATGGGTGTCCATTTTCTACGTCATCATCATCTGTATCAACCTGTTTGGTGTTAGAGGTTACGGTGAAGCTGAATACCTGTTCTCCATCATTAAAGTCACTGCTATTATTGGGTTCTTAATCCTTGGTATTGTCTTGATTTGTGGTGGTGGTCCATCTGGTGGGTTCATCGGTGGTAAGAACTTTAGAGACCCAGGTCCATTCACCAATGGGTTCAAAGGTGTTGCCACTGTCTTTGTCACTGCTACTTACTCTGTTGGTGGTTCTGAAATGATTGCCATTTCCGGGTTTGAATCCAAAAATGCTAGAAAGACTTTACCATCAGCCATCAAGCAAGTGTTTTGGAGAATTGTCCTTTTCTACGTCGGTGCCTTGACCTTGATCTCCCTATTGGTCAATGCTAAGGATAAGAGATTATTAGGTTCCTCATCAGTTGATGCCTCTGCTTCACCTTTTGTCCTAGCCATTAAGAACGGTGGTATCAAAGGTTTACCATCCGTCATGAACTGTGTCATCTTGGTCTCCGTCATGTCTGTTGGTAACTCTGCCGTCTATGGTTGCTCTAGAACTCTGCATTCTTTAGCCACCCAAGGTTTGGCCCCATCCATCTTTGCCTATGTTGATCGTATGGGTCGTCCAATCTTTGGTATTTTGGCCAATGCCATTTCAGGTCTATTATGTTACACTGTTGCCTCTGACAAACAAACTGAAGTTTTCGCCTGGTTGATGTCCGTTTGTGGGTTATCCATCATTTTCACTTGGTTATCCGTGTCTTTGTGTCATATTCGTTTAAGATTAGCCATGAAGGCCCAAGGTCGTTCCCTTGAAGAATTACCATTCATTGCTCATTCTGGTTTATACGGTTCCATCTTCTCCGTTATCTTGATTGTTGTGTTCCTAGGTTTACAATTCTGGATCGCTTTGTTCCCAGTTGGTGGTAAACCAGATGCTCAATATTTCTTCCAATCCTACTTGTGTGCTGTCATCTTTGTTGGTTTTTACTTTGGTAGAAAGTTATGGGTTAGAAAATTCAACGAAATGATCCCATTGAATGAAATCAACTTGGATTACGGAAGATCCCATTCAGATATCGACTTATTAAAGCAAGAATTAGCTGAAGAAAGAGCCCAGATGGCTGCTAAACCATTCTGGTACAGAACTTACAAGTTCTGGTGTTGATTAGACTACAGCTCAGCTTTTAATGTTTTGTTTTTGCTTTGTGTTATATATATCATACCCCCACTCATCTTAATTGGCCTTGAAAAGGTCTCATCATCCATCTGCATATAATGTTTTCTGATTTTATGATTAATTGTTAGAAAGTTTTAATGAATAAACGACATAGTTATCATGATAACCAGTGTTTGTAGTAGCGACAAGAGAGTATTAGCACAAGATCTACACGGTTTGTTATCAATGCAAAACGTAACTTGATCATTTATTAGATCTAACCCTGGACAAATCGTTCAAGATCTTATCATAAGCTTCATCAACCTCAATATCATGATTAACATCCTTCACATCATTATCATCAGATTCATTATCATCAGATTCATTATCACTTCCCTCAGCAATATCATCCAATTTTCCCTCATGTTTCACTTCAAACAAATGTTCATTCTCTTCTTTGATTCCAGGATAAATCTTGTTCAAACTGAAACGATGATTGTTCACGTTATCAATCAACGAGGTGATACTGTCAATACCCTTAGCCTTCATCACAGCGTCTCTAATCTCTTCACCAGATGGTAATTGTGGCACGACAAAGCCATTTTCAGGGATTTGTGGGACTTGAGTTGTTGTTGCCCTCTGTGGTTCAGGTTCAAGGTCAGGTTGTGTAAGTGGCAAGATTTGACGTTGTTGTTGGACAAAAAACCCCCATTTATGGAATTCACCTTCTTCTTCCTCTTGTTTCTTAGCTTGGATCGATGTTTGGGACACGGAACGTAAGAAGATTGGACGACCAGTCGCAACGTCAATTGGAGTTTCTTCACCTGCATTGGAGACTTCCACGGCCATTTGATGTGGTTGTTGTGGCTCATTTGGTTGTGGGGCTTGTTGTTGTGGTTGTTGTGGAGAAGTGATCAATGTTTGGAGAAGTTCTGAGATCTTAGCTAATGAATTATCCAAGAAGTAGAAACGTAACACATGTTCTTTCTCTTGTAATGACAATTGAACATGTTGTTCTTCTCTGACTCTAAGCAAATCATCAATGGTCTTGTTAATCTTTGTTCTGAAATTGGAAATCTTATCCAAGAATTGGGTCTTCAAGAACTCTTCACTAAATTCATCCTTTGAACTCTCTTCTTCATTCTTATGCAAACTCTTGTTTGAAATCTTATCAATAATCTTACCAGCAGTTTGAGCAATCAATGAACCATCAAATAGGATATCATCGTGGGAATCATGACCAGTGTTATCACCAATATAATGTTCATTCATCAATGATTTCTCCATGTTTCTCATCAAACACATAGCGATTCTAGAATTGATCTTCTCATCATCAATCAAATCATAGTCCAAATCAAAGTTCACCAGAGTGTTAGAGGCCTTAGCAGCACCGTATAATGAGGCAGCACCTGAATAACTGATCGTCGAAAGACCAATGATGGAAACGTGGACCAAGTTTTCACATTTTGGAATGATCTCTGAAATGATGGCGATGGATTTTGTCGAGAGTTCGTTGAAATCAAAATGAATTCTCTTCAAGTTCTTGAAACGTGGGAGGTATTTGTTCAAATATGGTAAAATCCCTGGGAAGATCTGTTTCAAATTACTCAAGTCCAAGAATCTCACGTTTGGTAATTTGGAAAGAGCTCTGATGAATAATGCCACGTCTTCAACGTTGTTCAAACTAGTAGAGTTGATGGAAATGCTCTGTAAATTGGATAGTTTGGAAACTTTCTTGAAGATCTCATGCTTGCTAAAGATGTAATTCAAATCATTGAACCCCAAATCAAGACCTTCATAATGGGTATCAGTCTTCAATAACCAACCATCCAATAGAGTCTGGAATTGTTCAAGAGAGATGTTGATCTGTGCAATACCAAATCTCTTGGTCTTCATAGGCAGGACATTATGCACCAAATTGTTGAAATCTTCAGGGGTCAATTTACAACCGTTGATCACCAATTCTTCGATACCACCTCTCACCACCAACGTATGGATGAATAATTTCCAATCCATTTCAGATCTATGGAAATGCTTTGCAAGGTCTGGTTTGATCTTTTGTTGTGAAATGTCCAGTTTTAATAGATGCTTGTTTCTTGATAGGAATTTACATAGTAATTTCCAACCTGTGGTGTCAATAGGCACGTTTCTCAAAGATAGTTTTTCAATTGAAGTGGAGTTCAAGATGGAAGATAGAACAATCTTTAACATTTCAGTGGTCAAGGAGACATTATCAAAGATCAGAGTCTTGATTGGAACAATGGCAATGAAGTCACAGAATGAATAAACATCAATCAACGTTGGTTTTGGATTCAGAAGTTTCAAGACTTGTAATGGTGATGTCTTACCTTTCAATTGTTTCAAAGTGGCAGGGATAGGTAAAATCTCTCTCAAATGACAACATCTGGTATAGATATTCTCCAATGAGATTTCAATATGCATGTCTTCATTACCAACAATCTCATCTTCAAAATGGTGTTCATGTAAATGGATAGGCTTGTCAATCTCCAAGTTGGAAACACCTTCAGTAATCTGAGCATCGTCTTCAACTTCAACTTCAGTCTCTTGTTGTTTCTTTGGCTTGTTCTTGAATCCAACAACTTCAATAGCGATTCTTTGAGCGGCCTTGTGAGCTTCTTGGGCATGCTTATCAGCTTCCTCGAGAGCACGACGTTGAGCCTCTTTGATAAGCTTGATTTCCTTTTCGTCGTACTTTGTTGATTCAACTTTAGATTCATTGGCAATACCAACACTCAATCTGATCGGATCATTCTGTAACAAATCCTCCACAACGATGACATTCCCTCTTTTAGGTCTTCTTGATGGGATCTGTTGCGGTGGATCATCAGCCAATTTATCCAATGCGAAAGTGACTCTTCTCAATCTCAAAGTAGAGAGTTCTTTGATCGGCAATTCTGATCTGTTTGGATTCTTATTCAACACCACTCTTTGCTCTTCAAGAATCGGTTGTTGTGAGAAGAAGGCATGTCCCAGAGTTGGAGAAATACTCTCTATGGATGATGAGAGTCTATGTGCAGAATGCTTTGGTGTGCTGGTAGGTATGCTAATTGGCGAACTTTGTGGTGACGTTGGAGCAGATTTGTTCTTTAACTTGTTGGAGAAGGCACTGAATAATGACTTGATAGGTTTCTGTGGCTTAGAACCTTCGCTCAGTGAATTGGATCTAGCTAATGACGATGATGATGACGATGATTGTGTGGAAGATGGCTGTTGTGGAGTTGCAGTAGGTTGTGAGCGAGTGCCTCTTCTTGGATCTGAACTTGATCTAGGACGTAGTGCTTTTGACAGCAAAGAGGTCTTCTGTGGTGTAGGTTGAGGCACTGGCTTAGGAGCAGGTTTTGTTTGTTGTTTCTCTTGTGATGATGGAGGTGTTGGATGAGAAGGGGGCTGTTGTTGCTGATGTTGATGTTGTTTCTGCTCAGTGGTTGGCTGTGTCTGCCCTTGTGACGGTGTCTGGGCCTGCGTCTGTGATTGTTCAGGTGTGAGTGTCGGTGTACTCTTCTTGGACGTATCATCTTTCTTGACGGCAGTGGAGGCAGCCTTCTTGGTTGATTTCTTCTTGTTTCTGTAAAGCCAGTCAACATCAACTTGGTTATGGTCGAAGGAATCGACTAGTTGTTTGACATCTTTCACGGTAGGTTCCTGAGGACCTTCCTTACTCATCGAATACTCAGTTTTAGCGACAATGGGGTGACAGTATTGAGAATGCTGGGGTATCAAGATGAAAGAAGGATTAGCTGAAGTGGAAGGGTGGGAGAGCAGCTCAGGTACTAGAGATCTGTGATCAAGGGTAAACGGTAGTCACTCTCACAATGGCAACGAATTTAAGCGAGTGAGTTATACCAGAATCTCTGTACTATCTTCTGTAGCTTCTCCTATTCTCTGTACAGTGGTCTAATCGGACAAAGATCAGGTCTATAGCGATGTGGGCAGGGGGAGTGGCAGCAGCAGAAAGAAGCAGACAGTGGACAGTTCTGTGGAGGAGCAGTTCCAGGTGAAGCAGAGGAAACCAGTGCGATCTTTTTCGAGTCCCGAACAGGCGGATTTAGTGGCGATTGCAGTTGGCTGTTTTGGATTTCTGGACTCTTCAAACGTTTTCATGTTTTGAGCATTACGTAATTGTCCCTGGGAGAAAATTGATAGGCGAGAAAACAAGAGGCTGGCAGGCAGCCACCTCCAGAATTTATAAACAAAACTACACCAATTGATAACTAAACCCGTTATATTCATGTGCATCCAGAGCACTGTGATTAAATAATACTAAAACTCCTTTTTTTTAAGTCAAATAAAACCCCCAATTGGTAAAAAACCCATAATCAAATCAAAAAAACTCATAATGTACAAGGAAAGCAATGCCACGATATCACATAGAAACTTCAATCTTTCAGAGTGTTGGAATATTGAAATGTTGGTGAATTCATCATCTTCTCTTTTCATCTCCTTCTTTTCCCACTTCTTTTTTTCTAAATTCATCTTTCATGCTATCTAAGCACGGAATTGTTTGGCTTTGTAATCCTTGATGGCAGCCTTGACAGCGTCTTCAGCCAACATGGAGCAGTGCAATTTCACCGGTGGCAAGGACAGCTCCTTGGCGATCTCGTTGTTTTTGATCTTAGCAGCCTCGTCCAGGGTCTTACCACGGACCAATTCGGTCACGTAGGAACTGGAGGCAATGGCAGAACCACAGCCAAAAGTCTTGAACTTGACGTCCTGGATGACACCGGTCTTGTCGTCAACCTGGATCTGTAGTCTCATGACATCACCACAGGCTGGAGCACCGACCAGCCCTGTGCCGACGTTGGCCAGGGTCTTGTCCAGGGAACCGACGTTACGTGGGTTTTGGTAGTGGTCAATCACCTTTGGATGGTACTTTCTGGTCTGTTGCAGGACCGGTCTCAGGGAGGCGGCGACGGATCTTTGGGCGAATCTGAACATTGGTGGATGTAGTATAGACTGTGTCTGAGTGTGAATCTGTCTGAATCTGTGTGGACAGGAACAAGCGAAGCGAACAAAGCGTTGATGGAAAAGATAAGTGTCAGTCATTCTTTCCAATTTTTTTTTTCCAGAAATTAGTACAAGAGCCAATCGCGGATCCGTCTCGCCGCTTTGGGCAGGTCGGAATGCTCGGAATTCACTTTTTCCGGTAGGGGCCGCAGTTTGCCACCGGCGTCGGCCACTGTGGGGAAGCTCGGATTTACGGATTTACGGATTTACACAGATCCGAAGAGATAAAACACGTTAAAATGTGGTAAATCCGTGTAAATTGATTGAAACAGTTTGATTGAAACAGTGTAGAGAATGCAAGTCTAGACAATGTTGTGGAAGTGGGCCTCGCCCTTGGCAATCCCGGCCTTGACGATTTTGCTGATCTCGTCAGCGTCACTGGTGATACCGGTCAAGTTCTCACAGCCATCTTCAGTGACAACGATATCGTCTTCGATTCTGACACCACCAACGTCGTAGTACTTCTTTAGCACCTCGGTGTCGATGTACTTGGCCTTGCCTTCTTCCTTCAAAGCCAGCTCGATCAAGTATGGGCTGAAGTATACACCTGGCTCATCCGTTAGAACCATACCTTTCTCCAACACTCTTCTCAATCTCAAGTATCTCAATTTTGGATCTGGATCCTCGTAGTTGGCACGGCCACCGACATCATGTGTATCCATACCTAACAAATGGCCTAGACCATGTGGGTAAAAAGCTGTGGAGGCATTACTTTCAAAGATCTCTTCCTCGGTACCGTTCTTAAAGATACCCAGTTCCAAGAATCTCTTGATCAGAACCTTATGAGAATGCAGATGGATGTCATCCCAATGGTTACCAGGTTTGATCAAGGCCATGGTTTCATCTTGCATCAACTTCACAGTGTCATAGATCTCACGGTGTTCTTTACTCCATTCACCATTGATTGGGAAGGATCTAGTGACATCTGTAGCGTAGTTCTCCCATTCGGCACCAGCATCGATCAGGACGGATTGTCTTTCTTTGAAATCTTCATCGTTCTTCACATAATGTAGAGTGGAGCAGTTAGGACCGGAACATGAGATTGGATCATAGGCTTGATGTTTGGAGCCTTGTCTAATCGAGTGATAGACGAATTCAGCATGGATATGACCCTCGTTCTTCTCAATTGGTAAGGCGGACATCACAGCTAAATGTGAGTTATCGGTGATCTTTGCAGCTTTTCTTAATAGAGCGATTTCAAATTCGTCTTTGATCAAACGTGATTCATCAAGGGCATAGAACAAGTTCTTATCATTGGATTTCAAGAAATTGGAATAAGTCTTGTTAGCAGTGTTGATATCCAAAGTCAAGTTGTAATCGTACTTTGTCAAATAACCATCAATGTCAGATTCGTACAGGACTTTGTCAACATCGTACTTCTCAGCAGCTTTTTCCAAAGATAAGGGGAACCCAGACCACATGACATCGTCGTAGTCGATTTCTGGCAAGAATAGGATCAATTCCTCCTTGTTCAAGTCAAAGAAGACATGCGAACCTGGAATGTCACAACCGGTGATGTAGTAGAAGTAACGTTCTTGTTTAAATCTCTTTGCAGAGTCGGAGTACTTATCAGATTCTTGAACAGCACCAGAGATGAAGATGGCGAAATTGGACAAATCAGCCAACTTGGTGGACAATTGACGTTTGACGTTCAGAGCGTGTTGCTTGGCTGGATACTTGGACATCGTTTCTGGTGGGAACTGGTGCTTTTTATACAGTGCAATTGATCAACTTTCAAACTCGAGAATGCGGATATCGAACGGGTTTTATGATTTTGTTTCTGGCACCGCTTATTTTTGCTGTGTCTTCGCAAGGCATTTTCCAAATTCTGATCATCGTGCATAAAAGCAGCAAATTTACTGATAGATCCACAATAAGGCTCAGGCTCAGGCACAAGCTTACGAAGGCACAAAAAAGGCACAATAAAGGCACAATTATTTTCTACAGCGATTTTAAGAACAATTAGAAAGTTTTATTAACAATTAACAAGACTGAATTTATTCTTGGTCAGCTTTGAAAGCAGCAATCTTAGCAGCAACTCTAGCCTTTCTTTCTTCCTTGGTCAATTTAACTTGTCTGTATTTCTTGGATTCAGCAGCGTATTGTTCCTTGGTGAATTTCTTTTCAGTTGGCTTGAAGGTTGGGTCAGCTCTGATAGCAGCGTGGGCTTCAGCGTAGATGTCTTCAATGGCATCGGCTTCAATGTCATCAGCTAAGTAACCTTGGAATAATTCTCTGAATCTTTCTTCATCATCATCAGCTAATTCTTCCATGTATTCAGCAACGTGACCACCGAAGATGTACTTTCTTAGAGTGTCAGCATCCAATTCTTCGGATTCGATATCCCAACCTGGGAATCTGTTTGGAGAGTGTGGAATGTACAAACCACCGTCAGAGGCACCCTTCAAGGCACCGAAGACTCTAGCACCAGTGGTGGTTCTAGTTAGACCAACATCCAAGAAGACCTTGAATGGTCTTGGAGCGTCTTCGACAGCTTCGGTCAATTCGAATTCACCTTCAACTTCTTCAACACCTTTGTAAGTTTCGTCCAAACCCAATTTTTGTAGGGCTCTTCTGGCAACCAACAAACCGGTAGCGTAAGCAGCAGACCAGTTAGTCAAACCGTGGGTGATACCGTATTTTGGTAGTTCGTGGGCGTAGGCAGCAGTTAAGACGACATCACCGGTGATTTGGGAGGAGACAATTTGGGTAATGATGTCCTTGTTGGTGATTCTAACAACTAATCTGTATTTTGGAGTGTTGTATTTGGCCTTGTGTTGAGCGACTAATCTCTTTCTTTGGTAGTAGTCGGTCTTACCTTCTCTTCTTCTTCTGAATGGAGTTTGGAAACGGGAGTGGTAGGCAGAGGTCTTTTCAGCTTTTTGGAAAGGCATTTTGAAGTGTCTAGGGTATTGAATTAAGCTATTCAGAAGAGAGTAGCTCTTGATGATTTCCAATTTTTTTTCAGGTATGTAAAGAAATTTTTCACTGGGATTCGCGGGTTTCGACAGTTTGATACTGGTGGTGTACGGGTGTTTCTTGATTTTTGTGTCTGAAAATTAGGGCTGGTTATGAAAACATCACGTGGTTTAACATCAGGGCTTCCGACTTGCCATGTATAAGCAGACGTTTGACACATTTCTAATAACAACTTTGTGGTGCAGTTCTTCTACACTAATTCATGATATATTATCAACTTCTAAATGTATAACTGTAATAATGTGGATCAGTACTGCTTTACTCTGTGCTGTTGATGAAATGGTCAATATCAGCTGGAGATTCAATGTCAAACACTTCGACAATCTTCTTCTTTGGATCTAACTTCTTCAACATCCCACTGATGACACTTGAATTAGGACCGATGTTAACGAATCTGAACTGATTGCCCTCTTCCAACACGTTTTGAACAGATTCGCTGAACTTAACGGTCTTACTGATACAATTGATCATATTCTCCACTGCATCAACGTTGTTGCTCACCAATGAGGCATTGACATTGGACACGATAGGTACCGGTAATTCAAAGTTCTTCTCATCGTATGGTTGGATTTCTGTATGTAAAAAGTCTCTGAATGCGGTCTGTGCACCTTCGATGAGTGAACTATGGAATGGGATACCACCTTTCAAGGGGATTTCTTTGAACTTTCCATGTTCTTTCAATTGTTTCACGACAGACTCGATCTCGGTCTTTTCACCACTTAGCACAGCTTGTAATGGAGTGTTGTTATTGGCGACACCGACAGTGATGGTACTTTTCACAACTTCCTGGATCTTGTCGTAGAAATCGGGCTTGAAGAAGATCAGCGCAGACATCCCATACTTATCCTTATTGTCTATGAAATTGATGCATTCCTCCATCTTGGCACCTCTCTGGTATGCAATTGTGCTAGCCAGGTCTTTCCTCCAGACACCATTGGCCACAAGAGCGGTCAATTCGCCCAGAGAGTGGCCCAGGGTGTAATCGGCATCCAGTTCATGTCCTAGTCTCTTGTTCAAGATGTCCAGCACTATCAGCGAGGAAGCCACCACTGTTGGCTGTAGCACAGAAGTCTGTTCCAATTGTTCAGGTTGGTATTTGTCCAGATTGAGCACAACGTCGTCCAATGGTGGTTGTAGGATGTTGCCATTGTATTGTGTTACATCGTACTTGACCCCCAAGTCCTTGATGAATTGTGGGGATACCAGCTTGCCCTGGCCCGGGAAGGTGACGACGGTCTTGATGGCCTGGTTCGTGGATCTTCTGAGCATGATTTCAGTTCTCGGTTCCAGGGGCTCAATCGGCTGTGGTGTGTTTTTGTGGCAAAAGTGCGTGTCTAAAGGCTCGGATATAGTTTCTTGTTTCTGGGGTTTGATCTGGAATCGAACGGCTAGTGATTATGTCATGGGCCGTACAGTCTGTGTGGAGACAATGAGGAGAGAGCCGGTGCTGTCTGGCACAGTGGCAGGTCCCAGGACAGTACAGAGCTACTGAGCACTACAGAACCACGGGTCTCTAGTACATTGGTACCCCGGCCACACTCGCTTATCGCCAGTAGCCGGTATAGGCCCCAGTGACTCTTTTTCGCTGAAAAATTTCTCCGATAATTAAGAAATGGAGAAACTGTGTAAAAGTACAATCAGTTCACTTACACTTAGAAAAAAAGGGGAAAGAACCGTTTGGTTTACTTATTTATTGTTTGTTTCGTTGTTCAGCCTGCGTTTTGTTTGTTCGTTATAGATTTATTTATTCGCCATGAGTGACCAAAGACGTGAGTTTGTGAGCTTTGGAGTGTGGTGCTTATTTTAGTATGGGGCAGAGACCACTGATAAAGATCCTGTTCCGTGGAATGGGCCTCGAAAGTGGCAATTCCTGCACTAAAATACTCGCCAGATTAACCTCCACTAACCTGCACGTATAAAACAATGTTACTAACCTGTCCTCCACAGCTTTGCCATTCATCTATCAATTCTTAGCCGGTGCCGTTGCCGGTGTGTCTGAAATCTTGGTGATGTACCCATTGGACGTTGTCAAGACCAGAATCCAGTTACAAGTCGGTACTGCCAAATCAGCCAACCCAGCTGAGACTTACACCGGTGTCGTTGACTGTTTCTCCAAGATCATCAAGCATGAAGGCCCTGCTAGATTGTATAAAGGTATCACAGCTCCAATCTTGATGGAAGCTCCAAAGAGAGCCACCAAGTTCGCTGCCAATGATGAATTCTCCAAGATTTACAAAAACGCATTTGGTGTCAAGCAATTGAACCAACCTTTATCAATCTTGTCCGGTGCCTCTGCCGGTGCCGTTGAATCCTTAGTTGTTGTCCCATTCGAATTGATCAAGATTAGAGTCCAAGATAAAAACTCCCCTTATAAATCCGTCCCTGATGCCTTCTTCAAGACCGTCAAGAATGAAGGTGTCCTGGCCTTGTATAACGGTCTAGAAGCTACTTTATGGAGACACATTGTCTGGAACGCCGGTTATTTTGGTATCATCTATCAAATCAGATCCATCTTACCAAAAGCTGAAACTTCCACTCAAAAGACCATCAATGATCTAACAGCCGGTGCCATCGGTGGTACTTTCGGTACTATCTTCAACACCCCATTCGACGTTGTCAAATCAAGAATCCAAAACACTGTGTCCAAACCTGGTGTCGTTAGAAAATATAACTGGACTTTCCCAAGTTTGTTAACCATTTACAAAGAAGAAGGTTTCAGTGCCCTATACAAAGGTTTCTTACCAAAAGTGTTGAGATTAGGTCCAGGTGGTGGTATTCTATTGGTTGTGTTCACCGCTACCATGGATTTCTTTAGAACCATCCATTACAAATAATCAATATATTAGAATTCTTTATAGTTTTGCTAGAGAACTAAACTTGTTTGATTAATTTAACTTTTATGACTTGAATATATATGACTCCAAAAGCTACTGAACAGCTATCATGACTTTATTAAATTTGTGTATTCGTTAACAATGTAGGGATTCCAAGAGTGTAATTACTTAGCGCCGCCAACTGATCAGTAAGTGTTCTGCTTCATGTAGCCCATTGTCTCACCAACGCAAATGAAAAATTGACAACAAACCCAGCAATGATGGCCATTCTCTGCTGTTTACTGAATAGCTTCTCTTCTTTCAATAAGAATAAACTCAATACACCTAGCAAGCAACCAATAAGCACACCAATTAACAACTCCTCATTCCCACCAAAACTTGAATTCGTAACATTCAGTGAATTGAACTCATCAGCCTCGTTCACAGAAGAATCAATCCATCTCTCTTCCAGCTGTCTAATATCACCACCGTCATTATCTCTCATTGGTAAATCACCATATAACTGTCTGAACTGTTGTCTCAAATTGTTGATATCTTCGGGAGAGAACCCAGCAGAAGCCAATCTATCAAACCCGATAGGTGCAGGCGTCGTGGACTGTTCAGGGACTCTTTCATCCATCTCATTCTCCTTCTGAAGCTCCTCATTGGTCAACTCATCACCAATCAAACAATGTATGTAGAATCTATTGTCCTGCTCCTCACTCTTTTTATTGAACTTCAAGAAACGGTCGTACTCAGCTTTCAAATTGGTCTTGTCTGTGAGCACCCTACCCGAATGGATGAAACGAAGTCTCTTGCGCGTCAGTGAACTCTCGCTGGCTCTGACTTTCCTTCTTAATGAGCTGATTGTGAACTCTGCTGGCTTGACAAAGAAACTCAGGTCATAGTATCCGTTGGAGAACCGTATCACCGTCTGGATTCTCTCTGTGGTGTCCGGGTTGTTGTGTGTTGGTAATGACATTGTTAACAGCGTCTCTCTTGGGCTTCAATACTGTCTTGAAGAGCCAATTTAACCAGTTTCTTTATCAAAAATTGGTGTCATTAATTCGTAGCCCTAGCTCCACAAAGTCGGAATTCATCCAGGGAATACCGAGGGCTGGAAATTTTTGCCCAGTATAAAAATTTTCGATCGAATCTTTCGTTTTAACCAGTTTCCTACTCAATTCTTTAGTGCGGACAACCAAGGCTATTATACCGTGTTGCTTTTTCTGGTAACCTATCAAGCTGGGGAAGGCGTCAAGCTCTTGGAGAGATCAACTCACACTTTGTGCTCATCTTAGTGCTCTTTTGTCCATTCGTTTTCTCGCAACTACTCTTGCAGGTGGCTTGTGTTGGAGTGGGCAAGGGCTGGTAGATCATACATTCTATAGACTATATACTCTGTTTATCACATTGGCCTTCGGGCTCACAATATACCTACATCCTAAAAAAAGTTCTAAGCGTAAAATTGGATCTATGTATAAGTTGTAAATAGGGTGGGTACTGTGAATAAGTTTTATTCTTTCAAACGTTTGTTGATCTCTTTGAAAGTGATGTCTAGGGCATGCTCGACAGGTTTATCGAACAAGTAAGGCAATGCTGGAACCACAGCTAGACCAAGACCAATTGGACCGAACAGTCTCAACTTTGCGTTTTTGATGTTCTTGTTGGCGTATTGGGTAGCATATTTCACGGTAGAATGAATGGTGAAAGCCGGTAAACCCATACTGGCAATACTTTGGAACAGACCTCTTTCCAACGCGATCAGTTTCCAGTCAGCGAAATCAGGATTCGATTGGACGATGGCAGCAGCCTTCTCGTTGGCAGGTGGGGTCTGATCCCAAGGTTTCAAACCTGGAGTATAACGGCCCTCTTGCTTCAATTTGGCCTTCCAGGCCTCATAGGACACATCACCAAGGATATAGGCCCAGGAGATACCGTAACAAGCGGTCACTAAGTATGGATGGGCAGCAGGACGGAACGATTCACCAATATCGGAAGTATAGGCAACATAACGATGTGAAGATAGCAAGATGGTACGCAGTCTGTTGGCGTAAGCTGCATAACGGACAGGGGTCTCTGTGGAGTCGTCGTTCTGCTTTGGATGTTGGGCAGAGTACAGTTGGTTGGCGTCGGTGGCGATATCTTCGGTGTTGTCGGACATTGCACTAGTGTTTTGTGTGGTGATTGGGATCTGTGGTTCAAATTGGAAGTGGCAAAAGTGTCAATTTGATCTCAAGTTTGACGTTTTGGAATTCGAAAGCAATTTTATAGCCACCGATTCCAGATTTTCTCGGCCGGTAGAATTAATTAGACTCAGAGGCACTAAAAACTAAAAACATTGAAGTTTGATGTGTTTGTATGTTACAGAGAATGAACCTCCGTGAGCGGATCCAATAAGAGACATTTGAATAGCCTCCACACTACAACAACTTCAAAATGACAAACTTTTCTCTATTAAGATTAGGGGAGATATCTAACGACGGATCAACAGGTAGATGTTTTCCTGTTTCAAGCCACTCAGGTTACGGTAGCCACCTTCCAGACATAGCAACAGACCACCGAAGGAGACGTAGACGGCGATCTTGTCATCGGAGCTTTCCTCGAATTTGTAAACGGTACCGTACATAACGTAATCGTAATCATCGGCCAAAGATCTTTCACCGGCCTTTGGAGGTCTCCAGGATTGTGTAGAGGTTTGTGGGTTCTTGTCGTCGTCCAGGGACAGGGAGGAGGCTAGTGTGATGGTAAGGGTGTCGGAGGCCTTGACAGGGAACAAATCGCTGTTGATGTCTAGTGTGATCTTGATGTCTGAGGAAGTGGTTGAAGAACCCACGATACGGCTGACCTTGTTGTAACGGGCCGCGTCGACTTCCGTTATGTTGAAGATGTCGTCGAAGAGGGTGTTGGACATGGCTGTGGGCTGTTGTGAGGGCGGGGAGTAGTGGCTGGGGAGAGCTGGGACGCTGTTTTAAGCTCTGAGATGAGCTTTTCTACATAGTTCACAGGCTTTTCATGTTAATTTTTTTGTTTCGCGAATTCTTTTACCCGGGGTTGATTGTGGCATCGAAGTGGGAATTGTGTGTGTTTTTTGGCGGTGTTTGTTGGTGTGTGCAGTATGTGTTGCTCGTTTGCACCTTTCTCTTAGCATTCATTGGCGTGTAAGCTTCTCATACGTTTTTCTCCCGTCATTTTGACACGCTTCTGGGTATTTCTCCAGCTTTTCATATAAACCCGTTTTCGCGACTGATTTCGCACTTACCGCTTTTAGCCTGCAATTGGGTCTATCTGAAACCGCTTGCAAACCTCAAAAAGCAGAGACGGTCCTGAAAAGAGACCCAGCTTGCTCTTTCTGCCTCTCACCATCTTTCGCTTGTCAACCGTCTACCACACCTGCCTCCAAAATGGCCAACCAGTCCTACGAAATGGTCGACAACTTCAACCCGGACTTGGAAAATGGACCTGTCAACCCACTTCGATCCAAGTTCGATGAGATCGCTTCCCCGCCGTCCCGGTTCAGACGAAACAAGAAGCTGTTCATCCTGATAGCCTCGCTCGTTGCCCTGTGGGTCTTTGGCACGCTGGCCTACACCACCGGGGCCGGTGGTCAAGTGCTGGACTACTACAAGAGTAAAGTCGGCAGTTCTGATGATTTGACACCTGAAGTCGAAAACCACAACGATAGTAAAAAGTCTACAAATGAGGCTCCTAAGGAGTTGTCTCCTGTTGGTAATGCGAATGTTGAACCTTCCAGTGAGGAAAAGACTGAAGATGACGACACCACGGAGGAATCCAAGGAAGATGACAAGAATGCTGTCTTTGATAACAAGAAGAAACAAGGTGAAAAGATCACTATGGCTGATTTGAGAGCTGGTAAGTTCTACGTTTACAACACATATTTGCAATTCATCAAGTCCCCAAATGCTGAATCTGACGAAGGTCTGTTCTATTTCCCAGATCGTGGTGGTTATTTTGCAAGAAAGGCCGCAGATTTACAGTTCAAAAAGAGATTAGCACCTTCAGAGTTCAAACACGGTGATCAAACTTACAAGATCTCCAAATTCACTCCAAATTACGATCTGACTCATGCTATCGTCGTCACCGATGTTGAAAAGATCTTCAGGCATTCATCTAATGCTCATTATTGGTTGTTTGACATCAATGAACAAACAGTGAAGCCGATCACCACAGGCGATTCATTGGAGAAGTTGTCATATGCCACTTGGTCTCCTCAATATTCACACATCACAGTCGTGAAAGATAATAACATCTATATCCAGAACGTTGCCACTGGTTCACAAAAGGAAATCACCACCGATGGTTCAGACGTTATTTTGAACGGGAAGACCGATTGGGTTTATGAGGAAGAAGTTCTTGCTGTGGATCAAGCTCTATGGTGGGCCCCTGATGATTCCAAATTTGTGTATTTGAAAACGGATGAAACTGATGTTCTAAGTTATAACATTGATTATTATGTTCAAAGTGAACATGGTGCCACTAAATACCCAGTCTCCAAAAAGATCGCTTATCCAAAACCGGGCTTCAAGAATCCAGAAGTGAGTCTGTTCAGTTATGATTTGACCACTGGTGAGACCACTGAGGTCAAGAGAGATGATTCTCAATTGGGCGATGAATTCGTCGTCTATGAAGTGTTTTTCATTAATTCAGAGAGTGTCATCATCAAGGAAACGGATAGGGAATCCAACATTTTGAATTTTAGACATTACAACACAAAGACTAAAGATTCTAAAGTCACTTATGAAGTCAACGCTAAGGAAGAGTACGGTGGTTGGGTGGAGAAATTCAACGATCCATTGATCATTCCAACTGGTGGTTGGGTCGACACTATAGTCGTTGATGGGTTTAACCATTTAGTGTACTTTGCCACTCCAGAGTCAAAACCAAAGACATTGACATCTGGTAATTGGGAAGTGTTAAACGCTGAGCTAGCATATGATGGTGAAAAAGTCTATTTCATGGCTAACAAACGTACCTCTGTGGACAAACATCTATACTCTGTGACCCTGGACGGTGAACTAGATGGTGGTTTGAACGTTGATAAAGCTGGTTATTACAATGTCCAATTCTCCAATGGCGGTAAGTATGCCAGTGTCAATTATGACGGTCCAAATACCCCATCTCAACAACTTTACGATTTGAAAGAAGCTAAAGCCCTAGAACCACTATCAATCCCAACTAGACTAAAAGCTGCTGAAATGACATTTGATTTCCCACAAAAGACCTTCCATAGGGTGAAAGTTGACACTAATGACGATGGTACAGATGTTGAATTGAACGTTATTGAATACTTGCCAAAGAATTTCAACGAAGACTTGAAATACCCATTGTTGGTTCATTTTTACGGTGGTCCAGGCTCTCAAGTTGTCAATTCTGCCTTCTCCGTGGACTTTGAAGACACTGTTGCCAGTTCACTGAATGCCGTGGTGCTATACATCGAGCCAAGAGGCACTGGTGGCCAGGGTTGGAAATTCAGATCCTGGGCTAGAGGTAAGATTGGGTATTGGGAACCAAGAGACATCACCACAGTGACCAAAGAATGGATCAAAAAGGATTTCATTGATCCTGCCAGAACAGCAGTCTGGGGCTGGTCCTACGGTGGTTTCACCACTTTGAAGACTCTGGAGTATGATGCTGGTGAGACGTTCAAGTACGGTATGGCCGTTGCTCCAGTGACTAACTGGGAGTTCTATGATTCTATTTACACAGAGCGTTATATGGACAAGCCAGAGAACAACAAAGAAGGGTATGCCAATTCGCAGATCAGCAAGGTTGAGAACTTGCAGAAGGCCGAGCGTTTCCTCGTGATGCATGGGACTGCTGATGACAACGTCCATGTGCAGAACACGTACCACTTGCTGGATGAGCTGAACTTGAAAGGTGTGGAGAACTACGATGTCCAGGTCTTCCCGGACTCAGAACACAGTATATACTTCCATAACGCCAACCCGGTGATCTACGACAAACTGACCAGCTGGCTTAAAGACGCCTTCGATGGCGACCTGAAGAAATTAGGGACCAAATAGACGCAGTTAGAAGTGTTTTACGGCGATTTGTAGGAAATTGGTACATAAGGCGAGGCCCTTGGATTTTTCACCAACTGCAAAAAACACGAAAATGGCACCTTTTTACAGGGAACAGAGACCCCAAAGGACCCTGAAACACACACAATGGCGCAGGACCTGGACAAGCTGCGGACCGACACTGCCGGCAGCTACGAGATGGTGGAGCTGGAGCAGTTTCCAGAGAGCTGGGAGACGGAGAACCTCGTTGGTGGTGGGGAAGATGACCAGCAGAGCGTCAGATCAGCTGGGTCAGAGTCAGAGTCAGACACGTCGGTGCTCTTCGACCACCTGAACGGCTACGCTGAGCACAACGCCGACATCGAGGACTTCACTACACACCCAAGCTTCCTCCAGAGGTCTACTGCCTCGCTAAAACAGACGACGTCGAAGTACAGGAAATGGGGTTACATGCTGCTGGCCGGTATCACTATCTTAGTCTGGCTGTGGACGTTGTTTGAGAGTGGCTACACCAACAAGCCGAAGAATAACAAGGGCACTTCGTCCACGCCCACCACTGCTGTGCCGTCTTCTGTCGTTGCTACACCCACAACCACACTCGTACCAACAAAATCCATCATCCCGTTGAAAGAGTATGACATTCACAAATCGAGAGATCCACTACCTACAAAGTCTTCAGATACCAAGATAATCACAACAAGCATAGACTTCATCCAGGGTGTCAAGCATGAGAAGAAATCTGACGATGAAGGCCTTTATTTGGAGCATGCCAATGATAACTTCATTGTGCGAAAGTTGAGCGATGAAGTCTTTGAAAGTGTGATCCAGAAGACTGGGAGATTCACCGTTGATGGTCAAGAATATGAGATTGCCGATCTAACACCAAACGCTGATGTGACACTTGCGCTAATCAAGACTGACGTTAAGAAACTGTTCAGACATTCCAATTTGGCCCAGATCTGGCTGTATGATATTAAAGAGGAGAAGTATGTCAAGATCGTTGATGATCTAGTCCAGTATGCCTCTTGGTCACCTACTTTCAAGTACATCACCTATGTTCAGAACAATGATCTATTTATTTACAACGTTGAGAAGAAAGAATCCAAGAGAATCACTGAGGATGGGTCTGAAGATATGTTCAATGGGAGACCGGATTGGGTTTATGAAGAAGAAGTTTTAAGCTCAGATAAGGCGTTTTGGTGGTCTCCAAAGGAAGATAAGTTGATTTATCTGAAGACTGATGATACGAAAGTGAAGACTTTGAATTTGGAATTCTTTGTTCATGACGAAGGTTATCCTTCAATCAACAAGATCAAGTATCCAAAACCTGGTGAGGACAATCCTTTGGTTTCTTTACAGGTATATGACTTAGAATCAGGTGAGACTTCCGTGATTGATCGTTCTGATTCACAATTGGGTGATGACTTCATTGTCTATGGTGCCTTATGGGTTGACGACTCCAACTTCATTATCAAAGAAACAAACAGACAGTCCAAGATCTTGAACTTCAGACTATTCAACGCTGCTGAGAATCTGTCTAGAGTCACAGCCAGTCAGAACGCCCTAGAAGAGTACAATGGCTGGATAGACAATTTCGGTAAACTGGTTGCCATCCCTAGAAATGAAGAAAAGGAGAGACATACAGCTGGTTTTGTTGATATCTTAGCTCATCAAGAGTACAACCATATTGCCTACTACAAAGCTGAAGATAATGAACCTGTTTGGTTGACATCTGGCGATTGGGAAGTGCTCGATATTGTCCAATTTGATGAAGAGGCTGGTGAACTATACTTTTTGGCTAACCGCCAATCTCCATTTGAGAAACATCTATACTCCGTCAATGTTGATACTAAGATTATTACTTCTATCACAGATACAACTGAATTGGGGTATTACGATGTGAAATTTTCACCAACTACGAGATTTGTCATCCAAGAACTAGAAGGTCCAGGCTTCCCATTAATGAAATTACAAGATACTTTGTCCAAGAGAGCTCAATTAGACTTCACAGGTGAGAGAAGAAGTTATCATACCATTGAAATTGGTGTTGATGAACAAGGTGATCCAATCACCGTGAACTTGGTTGAACAAAGACCCGTTGGGTTCAGTGAGAACGGTTCGTATCCATTATTGGTCTCCGTTTATTCAGGTCCAGGTTCTCAAAAGGCCGACGTCAAGTTCCATGTCAGTTTTGAAGATGAAGCAAGTGAAAAGACTTCCGCTGTGATCTTATACATTGATCCAAGGGGTACAGGTGGTCAAGGTTGGAAATACAGATCAGCGGCAAGAAACCACATCGGGTTTAATGAACCTCGTGACATCACTGCCGCCACTGATGCTTGGATTAAGGGTCATGCCTATATCAACGCTGATAGAACTGCAATTTGGGGCTGGTCATATGGTGGGTTCACGACTTTGAAGACCCTAGAATACGACGCTGGTAATGTGTTCAAGTATGGTATGTCCGTTGCCCCGGTTACCAACTGGAGATTGTATGATTCCATTTTCACTGAAAGAATCATGGGTTTACCAAGTGAGAACAAAGAAGGTTATGATGAAGCGAGAATCTACAAGTATGATGGTTTAAAGGCTGCTAAGAGATTCTTATTGATGCATGGTACAGGTGATGATAATGTTCATATCCAAAACACATATAGACTACTAGATGATTTCAACTTGCATAATGTGATCAACTTTGACATGGCTTTGTTCCCTGACTCGAACCACAACATCAATTATCACAATGCATGGGGTGTCATATTGGAAAGATTGGGTTCTTGGATCCAGAATGCCTTTGCTGGTAACTTTGACAATTTGGTGTTGGGCTAAGTGCCATCATGATGGTGTAAATATGTCTACTATACATTGCATATGTTATAATCAAGATGTACTCTCAGGATATGTTCCAATCATCAAATTTATCCAACAATGCCTTCAAACATGTGATTTCTCCGCTTTTGACATTTTCATCATGACAAATTTGCTCCGAACATCCAAGGCCTATGATCCATGGGATTAGTTGGATGGTAGATGTATTATCCTCGTCTAAAACTGATTCGCACTGAAGTGTAATATTTGACTTTTTAATATTGCCATGATGTATATCTTGTGAATGCAAGAGGTGAAGCTTCTCCACCAAGTCGTTTTTCCGATTGTTCTGTAGTAACTCACGGGGCACCTTTGAAAAAACAAATGATCCAAGAGCTTCCCCTCTTTCTTCCATCAATATAAATGGGCCTGAGAACCGAGTATTAGTGAAAGATTCAGCAAATGATCTCTCCGTTTTGTCAACATCGCACAAAAGGCCAGCACACTTCACTTTAGGGACGATCGAATGCTTGTCTATCCGCATCATCATTTTCCACTGTTTGAGTATGATATCAGTGGCCTCTTGCAAAGCGTTAGAGGCTTTCCACGGCTCAAAATCAAATGAGGCCCTCTCCCAGTAGTAATCATCCAATTTGATCATCTTGAGGATTAACCACTCCTCCCTGTGCCGAGAAAGTTCTAAAGCATCTAGTATTTGGTCAGCTTTTACCCTGAACACAACAGAGATCAGAGCGCCGTTTGTCTCATCGAGTGGTTCAGCTTTGATAATCTCATTCTTTACTCGGTGAAAATCAACCCTGTACGACTTGAATGCTTTAGCATCAGTATTTCGATATGTTTCTTTGAATCCTTTTTCACTTTCTGGGCAGCTAGAAGAAACTGCTGTTCTTTTGGTAGACACTGTACACTTGGTGGATAACGATTCATCGAGAGAATCAACTTCGAGATCCCTGCCCTCACCACAATATGGCTCCAGTTTGTGATAATAGCTCGCTCCCTCTTCGTTCTCTTTTCCTCTTGATAGCCTTTCTTTTTCCATTGATCCAGGCGGTTCCATGCAGCTTGAATTTGTTTTGGCTGTGTAAATATTACCACTTTTCGTATTGTAAATTATTGAGCGGCGAGCAGCCCGCCAAGATCTTTTTCTTCTTTCTAATCAAGTCACCCAAGGTTCCATAATCTTCAAATGACATATATGAGGCAACCATCAATCTGATACAAGGTGTTTTAAACAGGTCATAGGGACCTAGTATCTTGATATTGACCATACCTTCCTCACTTAGCTGGGAACATATCTCAACAAAGAGGATATCATGCTTGTCCATTGATATTATCCTTGGTGTAAGAGTTCGCAAGCTCTGCTGAAGAATTTTATTGAATATCATGCCAGGTTGACCCTCAGTGTCATTGGACTCGGGAGTAAGGGCGATATTTATTTTCAATTTCTTCAAGAGTTCCTTCTTTGTGTCCATGGTTACAGTGTCATCTTTCGGAGCAAGCAGCTGATCGAGTGGAAGAGATTCAGACGAAAGCTCTAGAACAGGATCTTTAATGAAGGACTTTTTTCTAATTTCTGTGATACTGCAAGTAATAAGAGGTGTGAAAGAAGTGTAGTAGTACATCCCATGTGTTAGCTCGCAATAGCTACTTTTAACTTGTGAAATTGAACATAACACATCACTAATGGCAAAGCAACCTACTCCATTGAGTTTCCTTTCTCTACCAATGTCCAAACCGACAAACGAACTTGATATTGCAGAATCATTTTGAAGAACATCATAGACTAAGTCATCAGACAATGAGTTGTAGTTGTTCTTGACACCTAAAATATCCTCTAAAGTTTGAAAATAGTCTTGCAAGATGGAGGAATCATTTGATGTGTTTCTCATCATCTCATTGTAGCTGAATGTGATCAACGGCTCGACCACCTCACACAAAAAGGTAAATAAAATCTCTTTTAAAGACTGTTCATCAATTATATCTCGGCGAGCAATGCTGCTGCTCGTGGCATATCGCAATCGGTGTCTGAAGTCTAAAATCCCTCTTTCGTCCAGGTTAGCATTCAATGAGTCACAAAATCTTCCAAGCTTAATCCTGAGAGGATATAAATCTTCGAAGAGTTGAATAGAATTGCTGATATAAGATATGTGTTCAAGGGAGCTGATATGTTGCGCCAACACCCCAGGATCAGAAAAAGTATCATTCAAAGAGACCCCGTGGTGTTTAAAGTGTAAAGCGGTTAAGAAAATATTATCACGCCACTTATCCATCGTATCTTCTTTTGTGAATTCAATAGCCTCACCGTTTACTTTGATAGGACCAATAGTGACAGGTGTACCAGTAAACCCTATACCCAACTGACTATAATCAGGCTTCACCTGCTTTAGATTATAACATATCAGCATCAGATCAAACGTCAGAACACATGCAAAAAGGTCTGATCGAACACCGTTGTTTTTGTCAAATGGAAGGCCTTTGAGATCTGCTGTTTTGGCGGCTTCAAGCACGGTTACCTCTCTTAGTTCTTCTGGACAAGTCACAATAGCAAGCTTTTTGAGAATTGCTTCATAATTTGGAGCGGTATGGGAACCCATGACTGTTCAATGTTGCAGAATTTATTGGATACCCAGCTGTTTCAGTTTAGGTTTTGGTTCTAAAGCTATATTTATGATGATCCAATATTTCGTAACAATATTTTCTCAAGATTTTGGATATATTAGCGCGGCCAGCGGCCTGGGTTGACGAATCCTATATACGAGATAGACTTACTATGCTGAATATGATCTACGCCCGTAGCAAATTCGTGAATTGGTAGCACGTGAATTGAGTGCTCAGTATGACTGCAGGGTCCTCGTATGAATAAAGTCGATAGGAAAGTCATAAATTGTGTGGAACGTCAAAGGACATATATATATATATATATATATATACTCAATGTGCTACTTTGAAAGCATCGAGTAGCTAGCAACGCATTCAATCAAGAAATCATCAGGTCTTTTTGGTTATAGAACTATTCAAATGTTCCTGCTATAATTCAAGGTACCGCATTTCTCACAAGTTCTGGCCTTGATATCTGCATCAAAAGACAATATGGCCTCCTTCACCTGGGTTCCCAAATCAGAGCAATAAAACTCGATGTTGTGCACAATCTCTTTGCAATTGGAGCAGTACCATCTTATCTGATCGTTGACCCCTTCAGGTCTGTCCTGCTCAACCACTATACCGATTGTATTGGCAAATCTCACTGGGTTGTGTGGGGTGTTGCCAGGAAGCAGGAAACTTTCGCCTTCTTTGATCACAATATCCTTGAACTCGCCATCGTCGACAACACGGAGCAGCATGTCACCCTTGTGCATCAGGAAGTACTCAGGAGTCTGGTTGACATGGTAGTCTGTCCGCTCATTCGGACCTCCCACGATCATGACGGTGAAGCCCCCACGATGCAGGCAGAAGTTATTGACAGGAGGCTGCAGCTTGTCCTCGTTCTCTTTGATCCACTGTGGGATGTTGATTGGTGGTGGCAGCATGTTGGCAACTGTGCAATGGCTGTGCTTTGGTGGACTTTAAGCTCAAATCAGGCATTTATGGATCATTTTCGAATCTTTCTGGAGAAAGTGCGGGTAAGTCTTCTGGCTATGTGTCAAACGCTTTCCGGTGAAGATGGGGGTATATGGGAGTCTGGTGGCCTCTAAAAGTAGTTTGGGTCTTCATTTAGACTCCTAAGTGTATCCTGGTACCTTTTTAGGGCTTTTCAGTGGGCTTTTAAGTACCATTCTCTGCCAATGAGCCAATTTGTAGAGCTCCGAGACAGGATTTGCTAAAATCGAAATCACCAACCACTTCCTCCAACAGCCACAATCACCACACAAACGTCCACAAATGTCCGAAAAAGGCCACAATCTACTCGCACAGGTTCCACTCATAAAGTCTCCACTGTATGCTCCCCCAAGACCGGTCCAGCTCCCGTCCAATTACAAGCCACTGCCACAAAGACTCCCTGAAACTCACGTCACCAAGGACAATCTAGATGCCTGGTTGAAAGAATGCAACAACGTCAAGGAAGACTTACAAGCGTATGGTAAAGAAGAGAAGCAAAGCTTCACTGCCTGGCAAGAGAGTACAGCCAAGTTGGCCCCTGGTTACATTGGTGGGGATACACTTTTGACGCCTCAGAGGAAAACAGAAATCGACCAATCGTTATCTACGCTTAATATCAAATAAATGGCCTGAAATTATGAATAATCACCCTAGCATGCTTCTCTTTCTACCTCTCATTCTCACATCTTCATATCTATTGAGCACCTCTTTCAACTTCTTCTGGTTCTGTTTCCCTGTGTACACAGAGCTATAACCTTCCAGTAGCCATTGGTTATACTTTTCAGCATATAGAGGATGTGTACTCAGGATGGCCCTCTCCAGCACGTACAAATCAACAGCCTTGTCTTCCACAAGCGTTGAAAGTGACCCTAGACCAAAATCGATCAAGTAAGCCTTCTCTTTCTGGATGACAATGTTTGAACTTGTTAAATCACCATGAATCAAATCGTTTAGGTGTAAAGACCCGATTTCTCTACCAACTGATTTCAGCATGCTTTCAACCTCAGATGTCACAGCCGCCGTTGGGTCTTCGTTATACTGCCATAGCCAGTTCTTCAGGGAGCTTAATTGGCCATCTTTCAGCTCCTCACCGATGAATTCCATCCAGATCAAACCAGCTCTGGCATCAACAGCGATCAAATTTGGACAGTTCACACTCTCAATAGTGGCCAGACGTTGTAGCAGTCTAGCCTCGGCCAATGTACGATGCTTCGTCAGCTGTGCGTCCAGGATAGGGTGACGATAGGACTTGTGTGGTCTGTATTTGACGATGTATTTCTCTGTGTGATGGATGTCCTTTGGGGTGATAGATTGCGGTAGATATGGATGGGTTTCTGTAGTGAAGACAACAGCTTCGGCGCCCTGTGATACCACTGTCACAGGAATGTTCTGAAGATGGGCTCTGGCTTCTAGTAAGATCGAATCGGACATTTTGTAGGGGGTTTCTGGCTGGACCTTTTGCCATGTTCTCTCTGGTTAATTTTTTTTCGCCCATCGAGAAAAATAGACCGAGACCTCTAAACCCGCTTATTTCCGAGGTTAGCCGGTAATAACCGCTAATTGGATAAAGAGATCCTCATTTTGATGAATTACGACATTCAAAGATCATAAATGTATTCAATAAAGAGCTATAAAGTAGTCAGCTTTCCAGAAGCCTCCTTAGACCTACAAGTAGGTAGTGTAGGAACTACCATCGATGTTGGTGTCAATGGTGTAAGAGTCGGTCAAAGTAGTGGAGCATCTAGAAGTACCAGTTGGCTCAGTCGCTAAAGTACCACAGGCAGCCAAAGCAGAGGAAACATAACCACCGTAGTATTTCCACAAAGTCCAGCCACATTCCATACAAGCTGGGTAGTAACTTTTAAAGGCAGTATCACCGTTACATAAACAGTCGTCGTTGTAAGGACCAGCGTAACTGTTTTCAGTGTTATCCGAACACTTTTGGCCTTCAATAATCAACAAACCACAAGCAGCGTGACATGCTATGGTAGCACAGTCATCAGCAGAGGCAGCTAATGCATAAGCTTCTGGGTCCGGGTGGCCAATGGCTTGGGCTTCAGCAAAAGCGTCGGCATAGGCAGTGGCAGCAGCAGCAGCCTTTGGATTGGCATTGGCCCATGGCATAGCGCCAGGCATAGCGGCAGCTAAAGCAGTGGAAGCTAGTGAGGATGAGACAATCAAAATTTGAGCGGATTTCATGAGTAGTTTGGAGAGAAAGTGTGTTAATTCCTCAGAGTTGAAAAAGGGAGATGTGGGAGCCTTTTATAACCGCAAAGGAGAAATTGGGGTTCACCGTTCACCAGAACTAGGAATACATGCTCATCGCGCGTAATTAAAGCCATTAAAGCTGTAAGTTGTTCTTTTGCACCTCCTGCATAACCCGCATTCACCTGCAAAAACAGTTTTATAGTTCCATAATCAATCCATCATCTGGGCTCGGCTTATTCTTGATCAAGTTCTGAAGGCGGTATGTAAAATAGTTCAATAAAACAGAGACTGAACGAGCTTCCCCGGCATTACTCCAAACATGGTACTTAAAATTAAGCCTCTTACAGAGTCCACTTTAAATCAGTCTCTAAACTTTCCCTCTATAGCTTACAAAACATTGAGAGACCATACTGCTCTACGGATTCACCCTTCCCCAACTCGGATCAGGCATGATATGCGTCTTCATAAAATAAACCCACAGATTCTATTGCTGACAAGCTCCTCAGGAGGAAAAACATTTGACTTTTCATGCACACCCAGCTATCAACGTGCACAACTCAAGGTTTTGAGGCGAATTTTAACACCTAACTCGGGAACGGGCTGCAAGTGGCCATCTGTAGCTTGAGGCCTGAGAAATGGAGCCACAAAGTGTAGCATTCTAGTACCCAACATCTCAGTCTTCGATCGTAGGTATATGTTAATATAGCAGTAGCTTGCTTTCGAGGGATTTTAAATTTGTTCCGGTGGACTCTCTTGATATCAAGACTCTCTTGATATCAAGCACCCAGGAGCTGAGGACAAATCGCGTTTCTTGGCTAACCGAATCTACACCTGCACTCAGTGTCAGGTAAGCAGAAGTCAGCAGGTTTTACAATCGAAATGAGGTGTCAAATATGCAGCTGAGCCCGTTAGATGTGACATCTGACATCTGCAGACTCCTGGGGCCTGTGATGTGGGCTCTCGTGTTACCCACAAAACTCCCAACTAGAACTGCTCCCTCTATTAGCTCTACACTACTATGATATTATATATAATGGCCCCGTATATTTAGTATACAGAAGGATTATCTGACTATTTAAACTAACAATAGACCAACAAAAGCTAACAGACCAACACTGATGGAGTTAGCGGCACCTTCAAAAGTAGAGATAGCCGCAGTTGTGGATTCCTTAGAAGTAACTGGTGAAACTGTCTCAGTTGCCTTGACTGTTGTAGTAGAAGCGGTATTACCTTTTGATGTCTCAACTGGAACATAGCTGGTATAAGTTGTAGCATGGTCATTCACAGTAGAAGTGATGGTAGTGACCCCAGAAGTAACAGTACGTTTGGTACACTTCCCTTCAGAACATGAGGTGATGGTGACAACAGTAGTTGATGGAGCCTCACCTGTGGTGATTGGACAGTAAGTAGTGTACGTGGTAACAACACCTTTGCTGGTAGTGGTGACAACGGTAACACCAGTAGTGACAGGGACCTTTGAGCAGACATCGTCAGAACAGGATGTGACAGTAATGACGGTGGTGCTGGCCTCGCCATCTGTAACAGTAGATGTAACGTTGGCAAATGGAGCTGAAGTGATGACTGAAGATTCATTAGCAGATTCAGCAGCGGGAGAGCCAGCAGTAGTAGACGAGGTAACACCAGCGGTAGCATCGGCAGAGGAGGAAGATCCAACAGAAGATTCAATACCAGAAGCGTTAACAGTGATGGTACTTTCGAATTCAAAAGTCAAAGTAGCTCTCTTAACTAATCTGTCTGGTGTAATAACAGTCAAAGTGGCTCTGGAGGTAACGCTATTACCACTCTTGATATCACCACCATAAATGATAGTCAAAACATCGTCTTCACCAATTGGAGACTCGGCAACAATATCCACGGAGCTATCAGTCACAGTGATATCAGCGCTGACTTCTTCACCATTGACGGCCACAATAGCATTTGTGTAAATGAAGTCGCCAACCTTGGAAGCAGCAAGTGAAACGGAAGTCCATGGACCTAATGCACCTGGAACAGTCAAAGTCCATTCTGGGACACCATCTTTCAAGTTACCAGTAAGCTCTGGTTCGACTTCAGCAGTAGCGGAAGATGAAGGAGTAGCAGATGATGAAGAAACAAAAGAGGATGGAGCCCCGGAAGAATCCGAAGATTCCGAAGATTCAGTACCAGAAGCCGACACTGAGCTTGAGCTTGAATAGACCTCTGATGATAATGAGCCATTGGATTGAGTAGCGGAAGAGGATTGAGTAGCGGAAGAGGATGGAGATCCATCTGTTGATTCAATTGTTTGGGATTCAGTTGAAGATAGATCTGTGGAGGAAACAACACTAGACAAAGCGCCAGAAAATGATGGTGAGTAACTGGAAGTCTCAGAAGCTCTTGATGATTCTTGAGACGAGGACTCTTCAGCGACTGATGACTCTGAAGAATAAGAACTGAAGATGTCAAACGAAGAGAAGCTTGAAGCTTCAGAAGATGACTCATCACCAGGTATAGCACCGTCCGGTCTGAATTCCAAGACTCTGGTTAAAGTGTCATGTTGATCTGTGCATAAATCAGCTTGCCAATATGCCCAGTTCCCAGTAGCCGTGCAGTAGTCATAATCAACACCGACCTTCATATTCATTCTTAGTAATGTAGCACTAGTCTCTTTACAACTACCAGCAAAGATGTATCTGATACCACCTTTCGTTATTCTGGTAACAAGACTGGAAGCCTCCAGAGCAGAAGTTGAACTGTTGACAATACCATAAAGACCCTCCTTCAAATTAACATAGAACTCGGTTGGTCCCTTCAGATTACCTCCAGTAAACGTGGTATTGGTCAAAACTTCAATGGATGTAACGTCTTCTTGATCAACGGTAAAGTTATAGAAGAAGAACGTCTTGTAGAGTGGTGAAGTGGATCCTTCTAGAGCAGGGTATTTTTCGTTCCAACTAATTAGCTCCACGGGAATTGGATTACTCGATGCAACTGCAAATGTTTTGGTAACCGTACGACAATCAGTAGAGATACCACCAGCTGAATAACTGTAAGTGTATGACAAATCAGTAGTGACGGTATAAGTTGAAGGAGTGACGGATGAGGTAGAGGTCGAGCTGGTAGTGGAGAGTGTTGATTTAGTAGTTGAGCTTGAGGTGGTACTAGTTGACGTTGTTGTAGATGAAGTGGATGATGTAGAAGTACTTGTAGTAGTGGTTTCACAATTACCCAAGTAAGAACAACCTTGGATGTTGGTGTCAATGGTATAAGAGTCGGTCAAAGTAGTGGAGCATCTCAAGGTACCAGTTGGTTCAGTAGACAAAGTCGAACATTCAGCCAGAGCAGATGACACATAACCACCGTAATACTTCCATAAAGTCCAACCACAGTTCATACAAGATGGGTAGTAACTCTTGAAAGCGGAACCATCAGCACATAAACAGTCGTGATCGTATGGACCAGAGTAGGAGTTATCATCCGAACACTTTTGACCTTCGATAATCAGCAAACCGCAGGCAGCGTGACAGCCGATAGTGGCGCAGTCGTCTTCAGAGGCGGCTAGAGCATAGGCTTCTGGGTCTGGATGGCCAATGGCCTCAGCTTCAGCATATGCATCAGCGTAAGCGTTGGCAGCAGCTGCAGCGTATGGGTTAGCTTTAGCCCATGGCAAGGAATCAGCGCTAGGAGCACCAAGCACAGCACCAGCAATGGCTAATGGTGCCAGTAAACGAGTGAAATGGACCATTGTTAGTTCGAACTTGATGGAGGTGTGCCATTGGGAACCGTCATAATCTGGGAAACCTCGTTTATATTAGAATCGTCGTAAATTCACTCCACACAGAATTTCTGAGCTCCAACTTCTCTTTTCAAACACCCACAAAGCAGCCAACTGTTATTATTTCGCTTCTTTTCCTGCATCTTCATTGGGTATTTTCCCTCGGTTACTAAGGTTACAGCCATGTACCGTCTCGAGTGTCTCGAAGATAACGGAGACACATGAAAAACATCTCATTGCGT
Organism: Taiozyma rabaulensis; assembly: GCA_030574855.1. NCBI lineage: Eukaryota > Fungi > Ascomycota > Saccharomycetes > Phaffomycetales > Wickerhamomycetaceae > Taiozyma > Taiozyma rabaulensis. Next base: position 111,913 of record JAJMFP010000170.1, read on the forward strand.
TTGGGCTTTTGAAATGGGGGACCGAACTGTGACGTTAGGCAATCAGTGGCTACCAAGGTACTCGCTGCTGTGGTAAGCTAGAATACTGGACAGAATACCCAACTCAACTCTCTTAGTGGGTTCTCTAGTGTCATTCTGGACGCATATTCAACAATAGCCATCAACACCAGTACGCCCGTATCAGTGAAAATCAGCGTGTCAAAGTTCCAGGCTCTGGAGTTACAGGGTCCTGGTGCTCTATTCCAGGTGTTTTTCAGGTAAGCTGTACTTCCCTTAAGCGGGACTGGGAAGTTGGGTGTTTTCTTGGAAGAAGTTAGGCAGTTGAAGTACGAAGTTTAGCCGGTGTTGCTGGGGTTTTGGCAACTTGTCAGGACAATAGGGCGTAACATTGGGTAAACGGTGACAGTATCCCATACGAAATGCGTCTCATGACACCCGGTTTCCAAGATTGGAGAGTTTTCTTCTCCGAAATCACCATATTTTTTCGAGACAACCCCAGATACGAGCCAATCGGCTGTCTTTTGCATTGAGAATGCCGGATTCACGAGAAGTTCGCCGGCAGTTCGCTCTTCTGGTTCTGGATACTGCGGAAGCCGGTCACCGCTCCACTGGGTGGTGAGCTCTATGAGTTTCCCAATAGGCCTATGTACATTGTTCAACTTAATATTTTACGTACTACACCACCTAAAGCACCCGCGAATTTTTGACACATAAAATTTTTCAGATCTTAAGACCATAGTACTATAGGCCAAACAACAACAAAGCACAGCAGCCAACGCCACAAATGCTGCCCAATTCCTTTCTTCGGGGTGTACTGAGGCTTCATGCTTCACAAATAAGGCATTTCTCAGTGACTTTGGCCCCACATGGCCGTATCAGAAAGGCCCTGGCCAAGGCAAAAACAGCCGACCCACAACAACTCAAGTCATTCGATCTCCATTCCAGGAACCCAAACTCCAAGGGCACTCCCGTCAAGAAAGAGAAGGAGATCCAGCCCATCACGAGGCAACATGCTGCTCATTTGCTGTCAAAGCTCACTGGTGAAGAAGTTGATATGCAGACATTAGGTCCTTTGACCAATGATGATTTGAAATACTTCAAAGTTGCCGACAAGAGAATCATGTGTGTGCTTCTCGGTACCACTCCAAACCAACTGCTAGACTCTGTTATTGTGGATAGAACCGTTAAGAGTTTTTTGAAGAGAGACCAAGTTGAAAAGGCCCTTATGATCTCCAAGATGGCCAAAGATAAAGGTGTGGTGGCAATGAATAGAATCTTGGAATACTTCCTCGAAAAGGGGAAAGTCAACGATGCTCTACAGATCTACACCACAAGAAAGAAGTGGGGCGTTCCACCAAACAATCAAACGTTGACTATCCTATTCGATGGCTGTTCTAATGTCCGCGATTCAAAGGGTAATGCCGGTCTGACTTCAACACAAGCTGAAAAGATTAAGAAAATCCTACTGGGATTGAAGCCGGCCTATAAGTTTGAACCAAACCTCATTCATGTTAATAGTGCTTTCTCGGCTATCCTGAACTGTCCTGACCAGACTATTGGGTTTGATCTATGGGAGAACTGGAGCGATAAGAAGGAGCCATTCTTGAAGCAATTCAAACCAAACGGTACAACGTTCACAATTTTATTGAAGGCACTTGCTTATTCCAGAAAGGATATCTGGACTGTCATCCAGGGTGAAATGATCCTTGAAAAGATCAGAAAATTGCCAGAGAAGTTACAAGACGCTAGATTGTTTGAAGCTTTCATTTTTGCCTATGTCCGCTGTGAAAGATTGGACTTGGTTCAAAGAGGTTTACTGTCTGCTAATAAGTTCTTCCAAATCCAAGTTACAAAACCAAACGTGAAGAAAGATGTCGCTAGGGTTGAAGATCCGTTGGAATTGCCTGAAATTGAGCCATTGAAGTCCAAATTCATACCTACAAATTCCCTGATAGATATTCTAATGAGGGCTTACATCAAGCTAGGGGATAGTCAACAGGCTTTTAAGATCTTTAAAACGTTTGAAGAAGAATACCCTGATCGAGTGGACCAGGCCTTGATTCACAGATATTTCATCACTCTGAGAGACTCCAATAAATCTGAAGCCGGGGAGGTCTCTATCCAATTCTACAAGACATTAGTGAACCAAGAGTATAAGACCAAAGTTCCAATTGATGGTATCACCAGATTCATGGTTTTCAACTCCATATACACTCAATCATTAACCATGCTCAATGATAAAGGTCGCTTTGCCATTGGTGAAAACTCAGAAAAGATCTTAAAAATGGCCAATGATTGTTACGACCTTGTGGGCGAAAAGCAGATGACATCTCATGAACTAAGTGGTTACTTGAAAGCTATTAGAAGACTCCGTTTGACGAAGGAACAAAGAATTGAGGTGTTATCAAGAATAGAGACCGTGAAAGCTGGCTTCAAAGATGAGCTGGAATATGCTAATGATAAGAGAGAAATCAGAACATACATCTCGAAGGTCTTGAAAGTTGAGAAGGATTTGAGAGATAAACAAGAACGTAAACAGTTCTTGGAAAAGCTGGATAAAGAGACGGTTCCAGAAAAACTGGTGAAAGACTAACGAGAACGAACCGATTGAAAATCATCAGAAATTATGAGTAACGAATCAATCTGTACATAAACAACGTCTAATGACTATACGCTACGTATGATCCCTTCACATTGTATTTATCACGCACCGCTAAAATAGCCTATAAGTTTACGATTGACATTTCTGTAGACGCTTCATCGACGTTGACGGAGGTTTCAGCTCTGCTGGCCAATCACTGTTGGCTATATTGTAGATCTCCCACCCCACATAATGAATTGATGCGATAATCTAAACACAGGCCTTCCCCAAAGAACCGGGAAAGTGGCAAAATGAGCTCTAGACTCCAGAGCCTGTCAGTTTCCTTCATCAGTGAGCCACTGGTTGTTAGTTTCTGCTTGCTACTGGCCCCCAGCTCAGGGTGCAGATCGGGGCAAAATGATTCGCTAATTCGTTTAACCGATCGTTGAGGAGTCACTAGAGTCAAAAAGATTCTTTGGGTGTTTTATTTTCGATGTTTTGGCTGACAGTCGTCAGAATGAAGACGTAGATATCCGGCTGCTTTATATCGCCTTCTCAGTCCAGAACAATCGGCCTGGGCCCAAGTCTGTTCAAGGGATCAGGGTCTTCCTAGTAGTGACGTAATTTATCTTTTACCCCAGATCGTGAAAACTTTTGGAGAAATAGCCGACTAAAAAAGGGCATGAGCTAAGCCCAACCAATATCTCAAGATCGACAACGTCAGCCGTGGTCTCGAGTCTTGAGTTTCAACTCGCTATAAATCATGCTGGAATTCTCGTGGTTTCACCATGGGTGCTGATTCTGATAGCTCCAGCTAGCAAGCCACAACAACATAGCTGGAAAGAATGAGAGTCGGACATTTAGCTGTTCTGCTAGGCGTCGCTGTTGCCACCGACACTCGCACTGCTGAAACCAACAACGGTACCATCAGTGGTTTATACCTCGACACTTTCAACCAAGATGCCTTCCTGGGGATTCCATACGCAGAGCCACCAGTCAAGTCCTTGCGATTCGTGGACCCACAAACATACAACACCTCATGGGACGGTGTGAAAGAGTTCAAAGAGTACGGTTATGCCTGCCATGCTACTTCTGGTCATGACAATGTCGGTTTCCCCCAATCTGAAGACTGTTTGACTTTGAACGTTGTCAGACCACACGGTGATTACGAGGATCTCCCAGTTGGGCTTTGGATCCATGGAGGTGGGTTTGAGGATGGTACTTCGAGAAGACAAACTTACAACTTGTCATACATAGTGGAGAACTCCGTTGAAATCGGTAAGCCTTTCATTGCAGTTTCTATCAACTATAGATTGAGTGGGTTCGGGTTCCTGAACTCAAGAGAAGTCGATTTCAATGGCTGGACTAACGTTGGGTTGAAAGATCAAATCAAGGCCATTGAATGGGTCCGTGAAAACATCAAATCATTCGGTGGTGATCCTGGTCATATTGTCATTTGGGGTGAGAGTGCAGGTGCTATCGCCGTCCATCAATTGATCACGTCCGATTTGGTCCCATACGTCAAAGGTGCTATCTTAGAGAGTGGTACTTCGTTTCTTTTGAAGAACAGAGTCACAGGTTCAGTTGAAGATGACTATCAAACCATTTTGGAATACTTCAACTGCACTGAGGCTATAAAGCCTCTTGAGTGTTTACAGAAGGTAGATGAGAATGATTTACAGTATGTTTTCAACAGCACAAATGGTATCATCTCCAAGTCATTAAACGGTCCTTATATTGATGGTGTCATTGTTAAGAAGTCTTCCTACCAGCTATTACAAGACGGTGACTACACCAAGGTTCCCTTATTGATTGGTACTACTACAGATGAAGGTTCAATGTTCACATCAGGTTCGTTAAACACTAGTGAAGATATCCAAGCCTTCGTTGGCTCTTCGTTTTCAGGTCTGTCTAACTCCTCATTGGCTCAACTAGTGGATTTGTACCCTGAAGGAAACCCATTGAACTCTGTTCCTCTGGATCCAACTTACAACAATACACCTGCAACACTACCTGCAACCTATGGTCCTGCCTTCCCAAGAGCCGCTGCCTTATTTGGTGATTTGGACTTCATTGCTCCAGCCAGAATCGTTTCTGAGATCGCCACAAGAGACAACCTACCAGTGTACAAATACAGACACAATATTCCAAACATCTACTTGCAAAACAAGACTTTTATGGGCTCAACACATTTCCAAGAAGTCGCTTATGTCTTCGATAACAATCTACCTTCTGCTACTGGCTACCCAGAAGGTACGTGGAACACTGACCCAAGAAGTTCAGATGTTGCTAAGAGTATAACCCGTTTATGGATCGGCTTCATCACAGACCTAGATCCTAACGCCGTTGATGATGAGTACTTACCTGTGAATACCCCTGAAAAGAACTGGCCTTCTTACAAAGACTCCCGGAAGAACATCGTCTTTGACTTGAATGGGCTAAAACTTGAGGACGATACTTGGAGATCTGAACAGTTTTCTCTGATCGAATCACTCTGGTATCCATTGGGTTATTAGTTAGCAGTTTGACATTTGTGTATCATCATTCAGGTACTTTAATTTTGAATGAAAGGCGAAAGGCGAGAGTCTTGAGATTCCTCAATGGGAAAGCCTAATCTAAGTTAAGCCTCACAAATCTCGTAATCTACTGACGTATTTCCTGGATCTATGAGCTTCGGAGTAGGCGTATATGAGGACCACAAAAAACAATATGTACATAAATTAGTAACAGGCGAAGACTAATCGAAGGTTTAGTGGTATCAAGCTTGAGCCACGCAACTCTAGTCGATCACCACATGCATAGAAACGCAAAAAAAAGAGGATTTTCAAGCATTTTTTTGATATTTGATTTTGAAAAAAAATCTCCGAAGCCGAGAATCGAACTCGGGTTTGTACAGTGAGAGTGTACCGTGATAGCCCCTACACTACATCGGATTTTCTTGTTAAAGTGTCGTTTTTTTCTGACCGTATCCCCAAATTTTGAGCCAATTTTTTTAAAAATTGCCACTTTTATGAAGCTTATACAGTTTAATAACATAGGATGACCAATTTAGAAGTACTCCCATAGCTATAGTTCTCTTATGGATTAGGAATCTTCAAATTTAAAGTCACATACTAATGCTTTTAGTCTCAAATAATCTTCAACAACCACTGAAATTGATTCCATGTGACATAATCTGCTTCATAGTTGTCAATTGCTAACGAAATATCTAGAGGTGTGTACTAGTTAACTCATAATTTCTATATTTATTGGTAACTAGTTATTAATGGTTGATATAAGGTCAGTTTTAGCTAATTCGTCGATATTCAACTGCAAATTGTGATGAATTCACCAAAATGAGGATCTCAAAGTACGTTTTGAAAATTTAAAAATCAACATCAAAAAACAGTTGTTTTTCAAATTTGCTATTTTTGTAATAAATTCACTATCAATAAGTTAACTCTGTCTTCCGATTCTACCTGCTCCACTTGGCGACTACCCCAAGTCAACTCCTTTTAAATGGTGGCGATTTTTCAATTATTTAGAACCTCGCCGCGGTCTGGATCATTTGCCGATCCTGAAAGAAAAAAAGATGGCGGTCAAGAACGTTACCAGTTGCAGCTAGTAAGCTGTACCACCAAAAACTCTCAGCTGTAACGCAAGTAGCTGATCACAAATCACGTCTATATATCTCTACATCGTCATCAGGCAGTGGATTCGAGCTGAACTAATACCAATATGTTGTTAACATTAAGCCAATTGATCATGTTGAAAGCTGGACCTGTACATATTCTTCCCAGAGTATCCTCTGAATGCATTTGCCATCACTTCTGCCTTGTTCAGGTCCATAATTTACCTCCAGCTGATTAGAGGTAATCCTTTAACAATTGCTTTGAGGTATAACCTGGACTATTGTAACAGCCCACTGAGTTTTTAAACATGCCCCCAGTTCTCCGTGCAAGCATTGTACGCTTTCAGACACCACTTCAATCGTAGCGTACACTCTAAAGAAACCGCAAGAGAGAGGAGCAGTAAGGTGTAGCTTAAGGATGTTAACACGAAGTCAACCCCGCTGACAACCTTGGAGTAGCCGAGACGCTCTATTATAAAGCTAACAGAAGAAGAGAGTTCGATCTCTGGACTACTTATCTCCTTTTTATCCTTCTAGAATATTCATTCTCAAATCTGTTCGCTGTTTTGTAACAGTCTAGACATTGTTAAGATGGGACCTTTTAAAATCCCGGTCTCACCTTTAAGGTGAAAGGGAAAGCCTCTGATTAAAGACGTTGATACTTTTTGACTTGTGAATCGTGATCCGTGAAAAATAAATTATAGATGCATAACATTGCATGAAGCTGTTGTAGATCACATGCGGGAGCGGGCATTGAAAGCCTAAATCCGAAAACTGGCATAGAATAGCGGTTACAACTTGGGCTGGCCGCTGTCAAGGACCAGATCTTGATTTTCTCATTCTGGACTGGGCCGTTTGACATTTGAGGTCAGGGGATGATTCAATTAAAGCTTCGCTGTGTCCTGACGCATAATCCCGTCAAACTTCAGTGAACTTTGGTGAACTTTCAAGACCTCAGAAGCTTCAAGTTAGTCCTCAGGAAGATGATTGGCCCATGAAAGTGCTGGATTTTGGTACTGCAAGCTTGTACAGTAAGGCATTGGCTGTACGTTTGAGCTCCGCTCAAGTGCCTGAGAATGTTACTCGTCACAAATAATAACTAGCCAAATATTTCAAGAATCTCCGGGGTCAAGCTAGACTACGTGATTTGATAATTTTCGCTAATAAAGGGTCATAGAAGAGACTAAGGTATACACTATGGTATAAGTATTGATGTATTCAATATAGGAGAGGACCATTTCTTAGTTTTGGTTGGTCCTTCATGACTCCCGCATTGTGCTTATTTTGGTACCTTAGGGTATAATTTAAGGTAGTAGATCTGGCACCTTCGAGACTTTGATCAGCAGGGCTAGTACTAATTGAGGTCAGCACAGTACTATTTCTATGCTTGAAATTAAAAGCTTCTAATTGGGAAGAACTCTGACCAGCCAGACAGCTTTTACAGCGCATAATCCCCAAAGTTGAGCTTCTTTTTAACCCTCAGTAGATGCTCTTTTCAAATCATACTTCATGGTTCCAATTATGAAGTTACAGCTTCAAAGTTCAGACGGTTTTAAACAACTTTGCATGATCAGGAAACCCACATCCCCTCATTAAGTTAAGGTTTACACGTCGGGGTCTCCCGGTCAAGGCTAACTTCTCGTGACTGGAAATAGTACACATTCGATAAAATACTTCATTTTCCGATAAAGCTCCTTGTCCCTATCTCGGAAGACCTGAAACAATCGAACATCTTATCATTTGAGGGACCAGGGCGTAACATTGCACCGTATATACCCGCAATACCGTTACAACTTCCAAATTATTGTACCTGTCACCCTTTTGGTCCGTGCCATTTTACGATTGGATTCCACTATTTTGGTCGACTGATGAACTTTGAGCGTCTTTCTTTGGGGTCAAGGCTGCAGATATCAGCCAATTCTGGCGAAAATCAGCGCTGCAACATTGTTCGGTCGCATCCAGGATCTGCAGGTTTCAGAGGTAACGAATCAACAACTTCTAGTCCAGAGTGGGGGACCACTTTAAATTTCAGTCTAGACCCCAGAAAGCCTGGGACTAGGCTACCTTCCTGCCTGTCTGTCTCATGACCCTCATCTCACATTATGTGCCTGTCACGATCTGTGGCGTTATGCGCATTGTCTCATGACTCTCATCTCACATTATGTGCCTGTCACGATCTGTGGCGTTATGCGCATTCCCCCTCGCAACTTGACGAAATAATTGGAATGATTTGCAGATGTTGCAGAAATGTTACAGGAACTGGTTTCAGCCTTCCATATGAGACTCCTCAAGTTAAGTCCCCCAGAGACTGTACGTTGGGCTAAAAAAGGAAGAGATGAGAGATAAGCTGAGCTGCGCGGGCGTCTTCCGCATAGGGAGTTTTTAGATCGACAAGGTTGTTCCTGGGTTGACCCTTGAAGCTGGAAGGCGGTATCCATTACGACCCAGATCTAGGAGCTTATTTAGATGCTTCGGCTGCGTCTTCCACTGGCAGTGTCTCACCCTTATCTTGTTCCCACAATTGGAATTGACTGCAGGGTTATGCAGCTGGGCAGTTTTTTTCCCGATTTTGGTATCACTTTTCTGACCAAGATTCGCATCAAACTGGGACTTTGATCAAACCTTAAAGTTTGGAATCCTATAGAAGCATGAACTTTAAATCTCAGTAAACTAGAGGCCTGAATTTAAGCGAGACCATATAAATTTAAAGGGATGGAATCGGTTTCCAACAATTGCAACCCAATTGTTCAGATCTTGATAGATCCCATCAGCTAACACCGTGATTGAAATGCTCACGTACACAAACTCGTCGGTTGTTTTGCCTCCGTACAGTCTCCAGCCAGACTACAGCCTGTACCAGAAGGAGCTCTCACCACCTCAGCTCCAATATCAAGCGAAACTGCCCCTACATCCACAAAATTACTATGCTCTTTACAACTACCCAAACAATTACAGCCAGCTCCAGGCCTTCCAACAGACAAACATAGCTGTCTACTTTCCCTTTCTTCAAACCACACAACACAGTGGTCTCCATCCTGGCTACACAAGCCCAGTTCTCACTAATGCTGTTCCAACTCTTCATAGCTCCAGAACAAGCTCTATCAGCTCAACAGGATCTTCTTCCCCAAGACTACACGCCGCTGAACCAGCTCCTGTCCATGTCGTTGACCAGAAGCCAGTGCCTCCACAATACCACTTCTTGAACAAAGTTTGGAGATCTGATGAGTATCAGCCTACAGAACCTCAAGATGACAACTACAAGAAGGTTACGCTACCTCCAATCTCAGAGTTCACCAACGTCAACAATATCAAACCTGGTAAGTACAGAATCAAGCAATCCTCTTACAGTGTGATGAAGCCAACATTGACCTTGAAAACTGTCACGCCACCTCTTACCCAAAAGCAAGCTTCTACAAAACACTACAAGGTTTCCAAAGTCATGAAGTTTCCAAGATCTTTGAAGAAGCCAACACCAAAGTTCTTCAGCAAGAGCAAAATCACAGAGACTTTCCTTCTGAAGAACCTCAGAAGAGACATTGACGGTGGTAGGTTCCAACTGGACACCCAGATCCCAAGTCATGATGTTGAGATCACAGATAATGATATTTTAAGATACAAGCTCTATGACTTCCTATTTGACCACCTGAACATGAACGATTCAAGAGCAGAATACGCACAGAGAAAAGCACAGGACAAGCTAGAAGATTATCTGGACTTGAACGAAGAAAGCAAATTCACATTAAAAATCTCCATTGAATTACAACATGCAAAGTTCAACAATGACTTTGGTCAATTCCAAGCCAAAGCTTCAGACGAAACTAAACAAGTCCAAGTGACCATGCTTCTAGTCAAACCAAAATTATCCAAATTATCAAAGAGTGACATCCTAAGAACTCTACAATTACACTTCCACCATTTCACCCTGGTTCAGAGTCTTGCCTCCAAAGCCCAAGCCGCACTGCCAAAGCCTAAATGGGGGTTGGGCTCAAGAGACGAGTTGTCAGTCTTCGAACTATCCGTCAACATCAAATGAACACTGCCATTAACCACAATATTCGTTCCCTCCCACACATCAACTAGACACTTCCAAACCTTCACTTCAACATCTACATGAATTAATATTACTGCTATATTATATTACGATACACTATCCAACATCCTTTTAATGAGTCATGAGCCGGGCCTTGCTACGTTTATTCACTTCTGTTCACTTGCACGCTTCATTTCTGCTATATATTTATCTCACGGTCATTCGGTCCTAGCTATGGTTATACACGGTACATCCATACTCTTTGTAGATCTTACTTTCTGTCACAATGAGGTAACCAGACACAATAGGGTCAAAACTAAGATCTCTATATTATCACTAGCCCACACCTGCTTTTTGTCCCCATTCCCGGTTAGGGACACAATCGCACAGTATCGGAGAAAACACTGATAAAATCCGCTACTCAGTATAAAAAGCCGTCGCTTGCACTTTTTTTTTCCCACTAAAAGGAAAACTAACTCATTCAAAGAGCATGTCAGAAGTCGTTGTTGTCGGTGCCGGTGTAATTGGTCTTTCTACTGCGCTGGTGCTCTCTGAGAACGGGTTCAATGTCAAAGTCGTCGCTGAACACTTCCCGGATGACTCAAGCCCAAACTACACTTCTCCCTGGGCAGGTGCACACTTCAGACCGCAGCCAAGTCGCAATGAGAAGGACTACCAGGACGCACTGCTCACCAGAGTCACCACTGACTACTTCAAAAAGCTGGCTGTGGAGGAACCTGAAAGTTCAGTCCGCTTCGTTGAAGGTATTGACTGGCTTGATAAAAAGGGTGATTACAGCATCGATGCCAAAGGCTTTGCCGATGGCCTCGAGGATCTGAGAGAGATTACACAAGGCTTTCCAGAAGGTGTTGAATTCGCTGCTAGTTATAAAACTTGGGTCTTGAACTCACCACTGTACATTCAATACTTGTACCGTCGTTTACAAGTCAGACAAGGTGTCAAATTCAACAGGGCCTCCTTAATTTCTTTAAAGCAGGTCTCTGAGGCTTACCCAGGTGCTATCATTGTGAATGCTTCCGGTAAAGGTCTTCAATTCGACGGTGGCTACGATCCAGAGTGCTTCTTGATCAGAGGTCAAACACTACTAGTGAGACCACCAAATGCAAACCACCAATATTTGAACAAGACAATCACTCACCAGGCAGCTGACGGCGCCTGGAACTTCGTCATTACCAGACCTCTGGATGGTGGTGTCATTTTAGGTGGTACTAAACAATTTGATGATTTGCAATCTACTCCAAAACCAGAAGACACTGCAAAGATCATCAAGAACGGCAAGAAGTATTTCCCTGATCTTTTTGACAAGAACGGTGAATTAGACATCCTCAAGATCAACGTTGGGTTCAGGCCTGCTAGAAAAGGTGGCATTAGAGTTGAGAAAGAGACAATCAATGGCGTCAAGATCGTCCATGCCTACGGTGCCGGTGGTATGGGCTATGAACTATCTTATGGTGTTGCTCAGAAAGTGCTACAGCTGTTGAATAAGTCCAAGTCCAAGTTGTGATGGTGGTGATGATAGAATACATTCCTAATTATATATGACGTAATAAAATGAACAAGGTATATTTAACAAGTCGAAACAATCGTATCCTCAATGCAAAAAAACACAACACGAATCACAACTGGTTTAGTAATAACCTCAATGCTTTGGATTACCTTTAACTTCACGGCACCAACCTGGTATATCTTCACCGCAACCACACAGTGGTCTCTCCATGACAACGTTCTCAAGCCCAACAGCGTCTTGCAACCAAGGATGGTTGATCATACCACCAGCATCAGCTCTCTTTTCTGGATTTATAACCAACATTGGAGTCAAGAAGTTTGCAATATCTTCAGCCTCTTGTTCAGAGTATTTGTATTTATCCATCAACACAGATTTCAGGCCCCATGGTTTCAGTCTTGAAATGTTTCGTAGTTCACCTCTAGAATTGAAGAACTGTCTTGAGAATTTCCCATCTCTCAATAACCCACTTGGGAAACGTCCCAGTAGTTCAATGATTTGTGCAATATGATCATCGTCTTTAGAGTAACTGTGACCTTCAACAGGGTCAAATAAATAGTCACCAGTCAGCAGTTCAAAGACTAGACAAGCAAGGGACCAAACATCTGCTGAACAACCCCATTCAGCACCAATCAACACTTCAGGTGCACGATATTGTCTTGTTTGAATATCGTCAGTGAAATGTTCATCATACCAGCAAGCATTACCTAGATCAGCAATCTTGACACTGATTAAATTTTCTTCATGAATGGCAGCTGATTGTGTAGTAGTGTCTTCGTTTTCGTTGTCATCGGCATTAATGATTGCGGAGTTCTCTGCACTGATGGACATCGATGATAGTGAGTCTTCAACTTGTGTCTGCTTAAATACACTGGAGGTAGTTCTGCTGAAAGAGGCTTGTTCAAACAATGTGCCTGAGCTGATTGGTGATGGTAATGGTTGTGAACCAGTGATTAAAGTCATTCTTCTTGATCTTCTACCGTTTCTTGAAGGAGTTGAGTTTGTAGAGTTTGAGCTTGATTGTGGGATCGCAGAACCAACACTTGAAAGCCTTGCCTGTCTCTTCTCATGCTTCTTCTTGTCCTTGTTGGCCTTTTCAATTGTCTCCACCATTCTCACAATGTGTTCAACATCTCCTATTTCGATCAGCACATTTTCTGGTTTGATATCCGTGTGAATAACACCAACTTCACGATGTAAGAAATCCAATGCAAGTAGAAGTTGCTTAGCCACCTGTTTCACATACACGACTGGGATGCCTCTATGTTTATACTTCTTAATCAACCCCAATAGATTCTCACCTAGAACTTCGAAGATCATAACGACATGGGAACCGTTGACGCCTTCATGAACAAAAGAATCCAAAAACGCAATGACGTGTCTCTTCCCTCTATGCGTGAGATCGTTGTAACTCACCTGTTTCAATAGTTTGATTTCATCCAATGCAGTCTCTGTGTAATGTCTGGCAGATCGAACAATCTTCACTGCAACGTGGATGTTCTTTTCATTGTCCTTTGCCAGCCACACTGTGCTAAAGTGGCCCCATCCCAGTTTTCTCACCAGCGTGTATCTCCCATCTTTGTAAGTTTCACCTTTGTAGGCTGGATGGTACCCACCTTTCTTGTAGTCTTCTTGATGCTCTTCATTTTTGGTGTCAACATTCTCATCTTCGGAATCGCTGTCTGTGTCTGGGTGGAGTTCATACTCGTCTTCTTCTTCCTCGGTGAAGCGCGTGTTTATCTGCGGAAGGTCCTTCTGTGATTCCAATTGTGAACTCTCTGTAGATTCAGAGCCCGTGCCCATTATGTGCTGAAAGGCCATTGAAAGTTTGGACTTCGGCGTGGCCTTGGAAGGCGTCGTGGCCGGATGTGGCGAGAACAGGCGTCTGCTTGGATCTGGAGAGACTGCCATCTTGCCAGGCTGTGCTATGCTTTCAATTGGTGTTTCCGAAATCTGGTCAAGTGGAGTGGATAATTGATAATTGATCTCTTAGCACCTGTTTTTTCTCTCAGCTGGGGGATAACTGTGCAGCGAATAGGCGCACTTTCAGGGCAAAAGTTGGGGAAAACAGTTCAGGGATCCCACACTAGTATGGATCACTGACAATGAGTGTATTATGCAGGTTATGAGGAGAGTTAAACGCTTCAACTCAGCTTGTCCATGTTTCTTCCCATAATTTCTGTAATCGTTGATTCCAAAACTTTGGAAATTCGCGGGAAATTTTGGATTTTCTGAGATATCCGAGGTGCACTGAATCACGTGACTTCCGACCTGACATAAAGTCGACCTGGAAATTTCTAATCGAAGCTTTGATGGCTTCAACTGTCAATTGGAGACAATAAAGGTGTGTAATGGACCTGGATCAGATACTTTATGGGCTGGACCCCTTTGTGCTCGAGTGTGAGGAGAAAAGACTGCGCACAGACACCGTTTTCATCGAGAGTTACCGGGCTTTGTTGGACCAGTTGGCTGTGAAGTTGAGAGATGCTGAAGTTAGAGATGAGCCCTTAGTGAGAGACAACTTGGGAAAATTCGTCAATGCTGCTGACTATTTGGTCATTGAAGTAGAGAAGGACGGTTATGGAGAGCTGCTGTTGGAACTCGTACGTGTTTTGGCCAATGCCGTTGCTGATAATGATGACAATAGAAAGATCGTGGTACAGAACAAGTCTTTTATAAGTCACGTTGGTGTTCAATTACAAGAGAACTTTGATCATGAAGAAATCAACCAGAGATTGTTGATCTTATTGAAAAATTTGGTGATTGATAATCCTGGTTTGGGGAGGGATATCTCTTCAATCACTGAAAACCTATTCGTGAATCTAGGTTATGACGACTCATTCATGGCAATTGATGTGCTGAGTGATCTAGTGGAATTTCAAAACTACAAGCAAGACATCAAAGTTGTGGAGCTATTTATTAGGCAGATCAAGAAATTTGTCTCCGAACAGGATGAATTTGACGAGGATGAATTTTCAGAATTGGTGGTCAATAGTGCACATATTCTTGAGAAATTGACACTAGACAATAGATTGAGTTTCAAAGATGAGTTTTATGAAATGAACACTCAAAAGGATCTGATATCATTGCTAAGGCTTATCGAACCATTAGAATTCAGGAATAAGTTGATGGCTCAAAGAAGAATATTTGCATCAATTGGTAACATTTCATCCAATCCTTCAAGCTCCAATAAGCCCCTGCTACCATTCACGACTGATATCATCTTTAATGAAAGTGAGAAGAACGGTTATGTGATTTCTGCTTCTTTTGCCATTATTGGTAATTCAATCGCCTCTGCCATTGATAGAGATCATGTCCTTGATACATACCCTGGCATTATCAAAGAAGTCCTCCTCAAATACGACTATTTGGTTGACCCAGTTCAATTCCAGGGCATCCTGCACATATTGAAAATGCTGATCAGCTTTGATACGGTGATTGATTTCTTTCAAGTTGACACGTTCAAGACCTTTGAACTTTTCGTTGAAGCTACCATTAGAAACAGTCGTTATTATACAAACTTTACCCAATTGTTAACGGCTTTCTTGAAGAAGTTTGTTGTGCTATTAGGAAAATCACAGATTGAAAAGATTGCTAATAGTTCAATTCCAACATCATTACTATCATCAGAGCCAAACTATGAAACGAACCAGATTTTACTCTTATTCATCAACAAGATTGCAGTGTACAAAGAGTCCAATGCTGGCCACCTGTTAGATTTGACCACTAGGGTGTTCACTTTCACAAATCCAAACATTGCAGCTAACTATGTCTTTGAGTTGACCAAGACTACAGGTGTGCTATTACAACATCAACCAGAATTCATGATAGAACATCACACTGACGGTCTGCAGACACTATTGAACACCTGCGAAACCATCAGTGGACAGTCTCAAGATAACGCTGCGAAGGCGGTCCATAACAATGCCCGTTATGTTGCTGGCTCCTTGGTGAACTTATCTCAGAATGGCATCACTGTTCCTGATGAGTTGTTGGCGGTTAGCAAGAGACTGTTGAATAACTGATAGAATCTATATACAAAGATATTGGGTTCGGCATGACCTCCCTACCAAATACATTGATCAATAGGCTTCCAATTAACATGGTACTACACGGTATGTTTGAAAGCTCAGCTTTTTTCCCATGTATTTCCCAACGACTCAACCGATTCTTGTTTGTATTTGAGGCAATTGTGGTTCATTAGGAACGCTCAATTTCCCATCTTTATCAACTTTGATACCCCATTGGTTCAACAAGTCCAATTTTCTATCCTCAATGGCATTGTATCTTCTTCTCAGGGCCTCATTGAAGCAAATTTCTTGTAATAGTGGGACAAACTTAGGAACCCAGCCCTTTTTATACTTGTCAGTCTCTTGGACGATCTCTTGGATCTCCAGCTCTTCAATCTTTTGTGCTGTTTGGAAACGTTCCCATAGATCATCACCAATGGAGCCACGTTGGTATAGTTGAGTGATCAATGGGGCAACTTCTTTCAATTTGATGGTTCTTCTCACAGACTCAGCGCCTCTTCTGATCAAAGCGGCCTTTAGCACTTTGTCATTGACCTTCTCCTCCGAGTCACGCAGCTGGAAATATATTTCCTTTGGATAGTTGGTAGGAAAGAATGGTTTTTGTGAGTATAGTTGGTTCAGCTTGTTCTTACGGTATTTGATGGAGAAGATGACCAGGGCAGTCACCAGAACAGTGACGTAGATCAGCGGTGTGAAGACGGAGATTTTGGAGATCTCTTCAGCGACTTTCTCTTCGGTGGTCTCACTCATTTTGTGCGTGCTTTTTGGCCTGTTGAATTGATTGTTAATAGTTTGAAGTTGAACTTTGTAGTGGACGTGTTTTTTTGTCCAAAAAATGGCCTCTAATAGTGGCCTTACCGTTTTCCCAGTAATCAAAAATACCTTTGATGGCAAAATAAACCGTGAAACCACTCACAAAAAGCAGCTAATTTCGACGCTATGAGCGAGATTGTGAGTGGTGATTTTGTTAAAGGTTACACCGATGCTTCTCATACTAATACCCTTCAAAAGATCCTGAGATTCCGCTCCAAAAATGGGCAATTTAGAATCACCACACCAAAGAGCACAGATTTCCTTCACTTGGTCGATGTGATAGGCGAACATTTGCCACAGGGCACCAACAACGACTCAATTGAGGTCTCCAGATCACAAGGTGGTCCCTTCGAGTCCCTGCTGCTATGGGCTGGTGATAGTCCTGAGTCCCTAGGTTTCCGCAATGGTGAAATGCTGTTCTTACAATGGAGAGAAGACCTTAGTGCCAAACCTGCTGAGACCACCCCAGCTCCAAAGGCACCAGCATCATTCATTTCTGTTCCTGAGTTAATTGATCCTAACAAGGTGGAAGAGCTACCTGTTGACAAAGAACTGGAGAAATTGGAAGGGTTGATACCTCGCAAGAGAAGTAGTCTTTGCAGACATACAGATAAAGGTATGTGTGAATATTGCTCACCACTACCACCATGGGACAAGGAATATCTAGAGGACAACCATATCAAACACAAGTCCTTCCATGCATATGTGAAAGAACTGAACGAACAGACCAACAAGGGCCAGGGCTCCTCATACATCAAACCATTATCAGAATCGAACTTTGCCATTAATAAGAAGTGTAAAGGTGGTCATGAACCTTGGCCAAAGGGTATTTGCTCCAAATGTCAACCATCTGCCATCACACTACAGCAACAAAGTTTCAGAATGGTTGATCATTTGGAATTTTCCAATTTTGATATTGTCAATTCATTCATCGAAAGTTGGAGACAAACAGGTACACAGAGAATTGGGTTTCTATATGGTAGATATGAGAAGTACGAAAAGGTTCCATTGGGTATCAAAGCTGTTGTTGAAGCCATCTATGAACCGGCACAACATGATGAGAATGATGGGTTGACTTTAGCTTTACCATGGGAAGAAGAATCCAAGATTGATGAAGTTGCTGAGAAATGTGGGTTGACCAAAGTTGGTGTTATCTTCACAGATTTAACAGATGCAGGTAATGGTGATGGTTCAGTCATTTGCAAGAGACACAAGGATTCATATTTCTTGTCATCATTGGAAGTGTTGTTCGCTGCCAAATTGCAAAAAAAGTATCCAAACTATTCCAAGTTCTCAGATTCTGGTAAATTCTCCTCCAAGTTTGTTACATGTGTTATTTCAGGTAATTTGAATGGTGAAATTGATATCTCTCCATACCAAGTGTCCGAGAATGCCGAGGCTCTTGTTGCTGCTGATTACTTGACAGGTTCAACACAACCTTCTTATGCCTACATCAACGAAACCAACGAGGAACGCTACGTGCCAGACGTCTTTTACAACAAGATCAATGAGTACAACTTGGCTGTGAAAGTGAATGCCAAACCAGCCTTCCCAGTTGACTATTTGTTAGTTACTTTGTCACATGGTTTCCCACAGGAGCCAAACCCGGTGTTCAAGTCCAACAACTTCCCAATTGAGAACCGCCAGGCCATTGGTATCTCCCAGGACTTGCAGCAGGTTGCAAGACACTTGAAGATCGACTCCGTCAACTCCACAGAGGTGATTGAGTCCCTGTCAGACTTCCACCTGATCACCTACTTGTTCTCCCTGGACATCCTCTCCCGCTACGAACAGGAGCTCGTGATCAAAGTGGCCACCAAGCACGAGCTGGAGGACGCCTACAGGCTGATCGAGCAGCCGGGCTGGCAGACGCTGCTGACAATCATCAGAAGCAGCTGAGTTGTACACGAATACAGGAATATATAGGAAATTTTTGTGTCAAAATTACGTAATCGTCTGTCCGAATCAGGAAATACTCCCCGAATAGGAAAGTCATCTAGAAGATTCGAAAATCGCCACAGGGTAACTTTGGCTTTTTTTTGGCTGGTGAAATTTTTTTTTATAAGAAGCGCTGACTTTCCACAAAAGCGTCGACATCGTTTTTGCTGTTAAGAACGCTATTTTGCCCAATTGTCCAACATGAGCTCCCCATTTGGTCTAGATTTCGGTAACAACAACTCCGTCGCCGCCGTTGCCAAAAACAGAGGTATCGACGTGGTCGTCAACGAGGTTTCCAACCGTGCCACCCCAACTTTGGTCGGTTTCGGTAGACAGAACCGTTTCATCGGTGAGTCTGGGAAGTCCCAGCAGACCTCCAACATCAAGAACACCGTCGACAACATCAAGAGAATCGTCGGCCTGGACTTCGCCCACCCAGACGTTGCTAAGGAGCAGCCTTTCATCACCACCGAGTTGGTCGACATCGATGGCAAAGTCGGTGCCAAAGTCAGATTCCTAGGTGAACAACAGCAGTTCACCTCCACCCAGTTGGCCGCCATGTACTTCAACAAGATCAAGTCCACTGTCGCCAAGGAAACCAAGCTGAACATCAACGACATCGTCATCGCTGTCCCAGGCTGGTACACCCAGGTCCAACGTCACGCCATTGCTGACGCTGCCAAAATTGCCGGCTTGAACCCAGTCAGAGTCGTCAACGACTTGACCGCCGCCGCCGTGGGCTACGGTGTCTTCAAGACCGATTTGCCAGAAGACAAACCATTGAACATTGCCTTTGTCGACATTGGTCACGGTTCTTACGAAGTTGCCATCGCTGCTCTAAAGAAAGGTGAACTTAAGGTTCTATCCTACGCCTACGACAAATACTTTGGTGGTAGAGACTTCGACTACGCCATCGCCAACCACTTCGCCGATGAATTGGACGCCAAATACAAAGTCAAGGTTAGAGAAAACCCAAAGTCCTTTTCAAGAATGTTGGCCTCTGCTGAAAAGATCAAGAAGATCTTGTCCGCCAACACCCAAGCCCCATACAACGTTGAATCTGTCATCAACGACATTGATTTCTCCTCTTCCATGACCAGAGAAGAACTAGAAGAATCCGTTGCTCCATTATTAGCTCGTGCTCACTTACCAATTGAAACCGCTCTGAAACAATCAGGTCTATCCAAGGATGAAATCGACTTTGTTGAAGTTATTGGTGGTGGTTCAAGAGTTCCATCTCTAAAGAAAACCATTGAAGACACCTTCGGTAAGCCACTATCATTCCACTTGAACCAAGATGAAGCCATTGCTAGAGGTGCCACTTTCATCTGTGCCATCCACTCCCCAACTTTGAGAGTTCGTCCATTCAAGTTCACTGACGTCAACCCACACTCTGTTTCATACTCATGGGACAAGCAAATTGATGATGATGAAACTGAATTAGAAGTCTTCCCAGCTGGTTCTCCATTCCCATCCACCAAGGTTATCACTTTGGAAAGAACTGGTGACTTCAAGATCGAAGCTAAATACACCAACCCATCTGAGTTACCAGCCGGTACCGATGTTGAAATCGCCCAATGGGAAATCAAAGGTGTCAAGCCAACTGACGGTAAGTCTGTCCAAGTTAAAGCTAAACTAAGAAACAACGAATCCGGTTTCTACAGTGTCGAAGCTGCTTACACCGTTGAAGAAGTTGAAGTTGAAGAAGAAATTCCATACTCAGGTGAAGGTGAAAAGCCAGAAGATTACGAACCAGAATACAAGACTGTTAAGAAATTGGTCAAGAAGGATGACTTACAAATTGTCACCAAGGATGCTGCCTTACCAGAAGCTAAATTGAACGAATTCTTTGAAAAGGAAGGTCAATTAACTGCTGCTGATGACTTGGTCTTCAAGATCCAAAACAAGAGAAACGAAATTGAAGAATACTTGTATGACTTCAGAGGTAAATTAGATGACAAATACGCTCCATTCGTTTCTGACCAAGAAAAGGAAGATTTGTTAGCCTTATTGTCTAAGACTGAAGACTGGTTATACGACCACGAAGATGCTTCATTAGGTGTTTTCACTGCTAAGTACGAAGAATTGGCTTCAAAGGGTAACTTGATTAAAGGTAGATACTTACAAGCTGAAAATGAAAAGAAGGAAGCTGCTAGAGCTAAGAAGGAAGCTGAAGAATACCAAAAGTTCTCCCAAAAGCTAAAGGAACAATCCGGTGCTCCAGCTGCTGAAGAAAAGAAAGATGCTGAAGGTGACTTAGATCTTGACTAAACTAGAGGATCAAAAAGCCTAATGTTTTAATTATTATATAGTTTTAATGTTTTACATCGTATTATGTTTCGGTTAATGATTGTTGTAGTTTGCATTACTGCAAGTGTATAATAAATCAATAGTGCACATGCATTGTTCAACTTTCAGTAGGAGCTACCTATTTTTTGATAACCAATTTTCTAACAGCTTCAGGTAAGTTAGACAAATCTTCATCATCTTCGTCATCATCAAAGGCATTTGGTTTCTTGTTCTTCAGGTTCTTTTGTTCCCATTTCAATCTTCTCTTCTCTTCTTCAGCTTGGAACTTCTTTTCTTCTTCTTCTGGATCCCAATTGACCCAAACACCAAGTTTTTTATCCTGTGCAGATTCTTCAGCATCATAGAATTCATCTTCGAATTTGGTTTTTCTCACTGAACCATCATGAATCTGAACAAAACCTTGTTCTAACAATTCAATTTGGTATGGTTTGTTAGAGCCGGTTAAGTACAGGTTACCAATGAACCCACCGACTTTATCGTTGTCAAAGACCTCAATGGTAACATCTCTCTGCAGGATTTTCTTGTTGTTGTAATCGATGATCTTTTGGGCGATTGGGTCCTCTTTAGTGACAGAAAGTAAACCGGCAAAGACCAGAGTTAGACGAATGTTTTCACGTGGCAGAACGATTCTGATACGGTTTGGACTGATGACGAATTCAACGATACCTTGAACTTTCAATTTGTTTTGTAAAGTACGTAAATGGACTTTGGCTCTACCAGCATCTTCTGACGCTTCAATGAACTTCTCAGGAGGTGGGACCTTGGAAGAATGGATACCCTTTTTCTCCTTTTGCGAAACACCTTCAGCTTCGATCAAAGCGTCCCAAGCGGAAGATCTATCATTATCTTCACGACGGTGTCTAATCACAGTGGCGTACCCGTTCAAGACCACAGTTTCAGCCAAGTTCTTACCGTTTGGTAAAGTGACAGTGACCAATGGGGTCTCGTTCCTGAAGGCATCAGTCAGTAATTTGACCTTCTTACCGACATACTTTCTAACGAACTCTCTAGCTTGTGGAACAAAGGCACCAGTTGGGTCTGAGGCTCTTGGGGCTCTGATAGAAGTCAAGTGGACCATCTGTTGTGTACCATTGGCCAAATCAATGACCAAAGTGTCAGCAGAGATGATCTTGTGGACAGTACCTTCAATAGTGGCACCGACTTTGAAAGTTGATGATGATTTGGAAGCAGTGGTAGCTGGAGCCGGAGCCAATGATTTCCAAAGACCCTTAGCAGTGGTTTTGGCTTGCTTTTCAGCATTTCTCAACAGAACCATACCTTGAGCACCGATTAATGATGATTGCCAGTCACTGACCTGGGCCAAACCAGCTTGTAGGATCTTTTCACTGATGTTACCAGCTGGATGGAAGATCTTAACAACTGGGACCTCGTTAGAGCTTTCACCGACGAATTGGACAAACACCTTCTGCTTAACCAATCTGGTTTCAACGTATTTCTTAGCTTCGTCGCCCAATGGTTCACCAGCTTGTTGAGTCTTTGTATCGGTGGATCTTGGAGTTCTAATACCTGCGATCAAAGTGACAAGCTCGACATCGGAGCCATCGTCGAAGTAGATGTGTGACACGACTCTGTCACCGGCAATGGCCTTGTCAATGATGGCCTTGTACTTCAGGTCTTTTCTGAATCTGCCCTTGATCAGTTCAGACATTGTTTATGGGTTGTTTCTTGTGTCTTTAAAGGTTCTTTCAAGCTCTTGTGGCATCTTCTGGTGGACATAGGTGGACATAAATATTGATCTCGACATTTTACAGTGTTTCGCGACTTCGGTGAAACTGTAAACATGATGATACGTACATGTACTATGAGCCACTACAAAGCCTCTCTTCACAATTCTATGCATAAACAAACTTCTAAACTATT
Source organism: Taiozyma rabaulensis (assembly GCA_030574855.1). Classification (NCBI taxonomy): domain Eukaryota; kingdom Fungi; phylum Ascomycota; class Saccharomycetes; order Phaffomycetales; family Wickerhamomycetaceae; genus Taiozyma; species Taiozyma rabaulensis. The sequence continues at coordinate 134,632 of JAJMFP010000170.1, forward strand.
CTAATTTACCGAAGACAGCATTGACAGACTCCTTGAAGACGGCAAGACCTTCTCTGATAACGTCGTCTGGGATGTTCAAGGCTGGAACGAATCTGACGGTGTTACCACCAGCGGTAATCACCAGTAAACCACGTTCTCTTGCAGCATCGACAATTGGAGATGGGTCCTTGGCGAATTGGGCACCAAGCAGTAGACCTTCACCTCTGACTTCTAAGATGTCTTCTGGGAACTCTTGTTGGATCTTGGTCAACTCTTCTTTGAAAATGGCAGATTTGGCTTGAACACCCTTTAGGAACTCTGGGTTTGACACTTGTGATAACACGTATGAGCCGACTCTAGCACCCAATGGGTTACCACCGTAGGTGGTACCATGGTCACCGACTTTCAATGCGGATTCGACTTCTTCAGTGATCATAGTAGCACCAATTGGATAACCGTTACCAAGGGCCTTGGCCATGGTTAGGATATCTGGATGAGCTTCTTCTGGTAGATTACCGTGGGCCCATAGTCTACCTGATCTACCTAGACCTGATTGGATTTCATCAAAGATCAACAGGGCACCGTGTTCCTTTGTTAGTTTTTTCAATTCGATTAGGAATTCCGTTGGGATTGGTCTGACACCACCTTCACCTTGGATTGGTTCAATAATGACACCAGCGGTCTTGTCACTGATCAAAGACTTCACACTTTCGATGGTTGGTTTAGCGACTTGGACACCTGGGACCAATGGAGCGAATGGAGCTTGGTATTTTGGGTTTGGAGTCACAGATAGGGCACCGAAGGATCTACCGTGGAATGATGATTCGAAAGTAATGAACTCAGTCTTGTCCTCGGATTGGGACTTACCGTATTTTCTAGCAAACTTCAAAGCGGCTTCGTTGGCTTCGGTACCTGAGTTGGCTAAGAACACTCTTGAAGCATTGTGCATACCACCAGACTCCTTGGTGGTTTCAACCAATTGACGGGATAATTCACCGGTCCATAGATTATGGTACAGGTTGGAGCTGTGGATTAAAGTCAGAGATTGGTCGAATAGGATTCTAGCAACTTCTGGGTGAGAATGACCTAGAGCAGTAACGGCGATACCAGCTGTGAAGTCAATATATTGACGACCTTCGATATCCCATAGGTGAGAGCCCTGACCTTTTTCAAAAACAACAGATGGTCTGGAGTATGTGGTGACTGAGTACTTGGAGTTTTCAGTGATGAACTTGGCAGATTCACTATCTGGTTTTGGATCTGGGTTGGTCTGGAGATTAGTTAGTATCTTTGTTCGTCTTTTAGAGTACTATAAAGGGACCACTCACGATGTTAAAGGCCACTCTGGAGGTGGAGAAGGCCCTTCTGGAAAGGGATCTTTTGGCTAGGGTTCTTAACATGGCGACAAGGGGGCTGAACCAAGAGTTATCCAAGAGAGACGTTAAGATTCCTAAATTTTCATTATGACTGATTTCGATATTTTTGATATCGGCTGTTGGCCTTACCGCTTTTCTGAAAAATCTTGAAAACTGAAAAATTCATGAAAAGGCCGAAGACATCTTAGAGAAGAGCCTAAAAGCATTGAATCTAGCACAAAATGAGACCAACTTTGGGGCTTTTCAACACTGCCAAAGGTGCACTACAGGATGCCGAATACTTCCAAAAACTTCCTGCACAACTACAGAGATTTTTCACCCGTTACCCACCAGCTCCATTCAAACAATACGCTACAGAATCAACTTCAACAGATGCTGAAGACGCCAACCCATTTCTACCAAACAGACATCCAATCACAAACAAAGTTCACAACCCAAAGTTCTCACTAAGAAGACAAAGTGTGCTGTGGAAACTTGCCTACCAACACGGTGTCCAGGACTGTCTGCCTGTACTACAAGGTGGTAAATTGTTCTACCAAGAGAAATACGAGAAGAATGAATTCATGAGAGGTCAATTGAGACCAAAGGGTCACAAATACGAAAGAAACCAAAAGGAAAGAAAAGACAAGATCAAACAAGCTTTGGAGAAAGCTGATGAAACTATTTTGGCCGTTAGAGGTAACAAATACAAGAGATTACTGGAAAGAAGAGAAAAGGAAGGTAAATCTTGGATATGATGTATATAATGAAATTAGGAACTGTACATATGAAAGCAATGTAGTTATTGCATTACGCATATTCATGAGTTTTTAAAGTTCTGACTGGAATCTTTATCGGAACAAGGGTTTTTGAGGTCTTTCATGAATTGTTATTTTGATCTCAAGGTTTTGTCAAAACTACACCTGAGTTACATGATACTCGGAAAATCTGGAAAAGAGAAAGAGGATACCTCTTGACTGTCTATAGCACATTGAATACGAGGTTCAATGACCAAGAACCTCCAAAAGAGTACCAGCAAAAAAAAAGAAGAATAGAACTCCTCATGGGGGGCTCGAACCCCCGACATTTCGGTTAACTTCCGCTAAGAAATGATTTTCCCTAGTTTGACTGTAAAAGCCGAACGCTCTACCAACTGAGCTAACAAGGACGAGTTCTGAGCTTGGATATTTGCTTGTTTGTCTAGTTAGTAATTATTTTTTCTTACCGCGGCATTTCCGACGGCTCTTTCTTAGCAGTCAATTTGAAAATGGAGTAAACTTTAAGGAATATAATTTTAAAATCTTATAACAAAATTGATGGTGCGCCGGCGCCGCGCGCAGCTCATGATGCGCCGGGGCCTAATATATATATATTATATATTAGCTGCTAGCTACGTACGTCGACTACCTAGCTGTATATTATAAGTAGCTTATATGTAACTTACGTCGTCCAGTGCGTGGTACATGAGCTAGCTAGGCGCTGCTCTAGTACGTCGTGATCGTGGTCGTCTATATTTTATTATTATTCACGTAGTACAGCTAGTAGCGCAGCTAGAACCGGCGCAGCCATGTACTGCATATACGTACTAGCGCCTGCGCCTGCTAGTCGACGTATTATACATGAGCTTATATAAGTACTACTAGCGCCGCCTGCGCCTGCTCAACATCTAACGGAAACTGAATTTTGTCACCATTAGCCAAAATAGCATCAGCAGTACTCACAAAGCCAGAGGTGATCAATCTTGGGAGTGCTTTGTAGGCATTGAGTTTGAGAAATCTGGAACAGCGCAAATTGTGACTCAGACAACTTCTTCTTGAATGAATTCTAGCAAAGTGAAGATAGGCCTTCAGACTATCATTCTTACCGCCCTTCAAATCTTCATCAACGGCTGACTATAATAATTCTTCTAGCTCAGAATGAACCAAATATTGCTTTAAAGTCAACTTGAACAGCCAGCAATATTAAGCATTAATAGACCACTTTCAAATTCGACGTCATGGGTCAAATACTTTTCAACATGTATATAATATGGTTAATTTTCTCCAAGTGAGACATTAAAGTGACGTAATTTGTGTGATCAAGAGTCCCTTTAGTCTGAAACAGCTTATAATTTGTGATGATTCTATAAAATAGCTGGTCTAATTTGTTGTTCAATTCTTCATTAATTAATAATATAACCAAAAGGTAGTATAAGGGAGTACTATTCATGAAGCAAATTATGAACAAACAGATTTTCTAGCAGGTCATCAACAGACGTCTAAGGCTGTATTTAAAACTGATCAAAACCAGCTAAAGCAATTATGGTGCAGTTAATGATCTGACGACCTGATCATGATATTGTAAGAACTTTTTGAAGTCAAGCTGATTATCATTGCCCGAGCCGAAGTGGCAGCACGGGCCCCTTACATGTCGCTGTAGGCAAATGTACGGGAACTGACGTCCAGGAACAACAATGCCACCATCGTGTGATTTGGTGTGATTTTGTCGAAAGGCAGGCAACGGCATCAGACTACAATGTCACAAATACCGGGTACTGTGTTGAAAGAAAGACCTAAAACACTTGGCCGAGTCTGGAGATCAAGACACTGCTGTATATCCGTGAAGTTTGAACTCATGAAAGTTTGGAATGTGGCCTCTTGATCACCAGAAAATACTAGCAAGACAGCGCTGTAGCTCTTTGAAAGCTAGTAACAGTTGGCTATCCACAGGAAATTACGCAATCCATAACCATAGAAACCTGCCCAAACGCCGTGATAAGATCCAAAATTTAAAGTACTGTAAAAAAAGTTTCACTACTACTAACAAACGTATAAAGCCTTTTAATCACCCTCATTCTTGCGCAATATTCTGGAACAGAGCCCATATAGCACCATGAGCTCTTCCAGTTTGGCTGTTGCTAAGACCAGCAGCTTTGTTAGCTCTTCCAAGGACCCTAAACATGACTCAGAGAAGGGTTTAGAGAGCGTCAATGTCATCGGCGGGCAAGACCAGGACGAGACTATGAACTCCAACTCCCACTCCCATAACATCCAGGTCAAGAGACAGCTGAAACGTCGCCATGTTGTCTTGATTGCTCTCGGTGGTACGATTGGTACTGGTGGGTTCATCGGTATTTCCACTCCGCTGTCTATCGTCGGTCCAGTGAACGCTCTGTTTGCATACTTGTTAATGGCCACTTTGGTCTACTCCGTCACTCAGTCACTGGGTGAAATGGCCACTTTCATACCAGTCACCTCTTCGTTCACAGTCTTTGCCCAAAGATTTGTCAGTCCTGCCTTTGGTATTGCAGATGGCTACATCTATTGGCTCTGTTGGGCCATCACGTTTCTATTGGAGTTGTCTATTGTTGGTGAAGTTATCAATTTTTGGTCAGATGCGGTTCCCAACGCTGCGTGGATTTCCATCTTCTGGGTCATCTTTACCGCTATTTCCTGTCAAATTATATGGTGAAATCGAATTTTGGTTTGCTCTGATAAAAGTCATTGCCATTGTTGGTTTTATCATATATGCTTTCATCATGGTCTGTGGTGCTGGTGTTACTGGTCCTGTTGGATTCAGATATTGGAGAAACCCTGGTCCGTGGGGTCCTGGATATCTGTTTGAAGGCACTGCTAAGGGTAAGTTTCTTGGTTTCATCTCCTCCTTGATCAATGCTGCCTTCACATATCAAGGTACTGAATTGGCAGGTATTACAGCTGGTGAATCAAAGAATCCAAGAAAAGCTGTCCCAAAAGCTATAAACACTGTTTTCTACAGAATTCTGCTGTTCTATATCGCTTCTTTGTTTTTGATTGGCTTGTTGGTGCCTTACAATGATCCAAAACTATTCTCAGATTCCTCATATGTTGCCTCCTCGCCTTTCATCATCGCCATTCAAAACTCTGGTACCAAAGTTTTGCCGGATATTTTCAATGTCGTTGTGCTTCTAACCATCTTGTCTGCTGCCAACTCTAATGTCTATGTTGCATCACGTACCCTTTACAGTATGGGTATAAACAAAGCTGCTCCAAAATGGTTTCAGTATACCACAAAGAGAGGTGTCCCGTACGTTAGTGTGATCTTCACTTCTATGACGGGTGCTCTTGCTTATATGTCAATTTCGTCAGGTTCTGCTACTGTTTTCAACTGGTTGGTGAACATCACTGCCGTTGCTGGTTTATTCACCTGGTTTGGGATTTCACTCTCTCATATTCGTTTCATGCAAACTTTGAAATCAAGAGGGATTTCTAGGGATGATCTTCCTTATAAGGCTGTCTTGATGCCTGGTTTAGCTTATTACTCTTGCTTTTTCATGATGCTAATCATATTCGTTCAAGGGTATGAATCTTTTGTTGGTGGCTTTGACACTCAATCATTCTTCACAGCCTATATTTCTGTTATCATATTCTTTGCCATGTGGATCGGCTTCCAATTGTACTATAGAACCAAAATCATCATAGATCTAGATGACATAGACATCGACACTGATAGAAGGGATATTGAGAAAATTTACTGGGAGACCGAGGATGACATTCCAAAGAATCTATGGGAAAAGTTCTGGGATATTGTTGCCTGAAGTGTATAAGTGATGCCCTTTTTTATCCGTTGCTCTTAGGTGGCTTGTTAAATGTATCTTCATTTTAATCTGCACAGCGGCGTAGGCATTAAAACGCAGCGGCCAGGTTTTTTCTACTGCCTTCAAGTTACATCTGACAGCAATAGATCTCTGCAGACTGCAGTAACGGAGGGTAGAATGCCCGGATTTCCTTTGCCACTATTATTCTCCTCATTCAATTTTACTATATCTCATTTTTGCTTCTGTTGATACTCAGCATTCAGCCTAAAAGTGTCGGAGTTTACAAAATCCTCGTTGTAGACGGTACATATATGCTCCGAAAAATTCCCATGACTAGTATCAGATAGGCAAGGTTTGCCAGCTATATATATCCCAGTTATTCCATACTCTAGATCTTGGACCTCACTGTCCTTCCGTTGAACTATCAAAAGCGAACAGAAATGAGTGCCAGTGAGAAAACCTGTCCATTTGCTACTACAGGGACTAGCGGTTTGAAAAAAATCGATGAGAAATCATTATACTATCGCCTAGGTGGCGTTGAAGCTATTTCAGTATTTGCAGCCCTTGTTTTGAAAAAATGTATGCAGAACGAAGTCATTGGGTTTTACTGGGATACTTCTTCAGAAGATAGCTTCCATGAAGAACATCGCCAGTTTGTTGATTTCTTGAGCGCTAAATGGGGTGGTAATGAGGTTTACAGAGGTCGAGACATGAAGACCACACATAGGGGTAAAGGTATCACAGAAGAGCATTTCGAAGTTGTTATGGAGACTATTGCTGGTTGCTATGATGAATTGGACGTTGCCCAAGAAATCCGTGACGAGGTTAACAGATTCTTGAGATATTATAAGAGTGTTGTCGTGTTCCCTAAGTCATTCAGGCAATTCGTCCTAGAAAATCCAGATATGGATATCACAAAGTCTATGGCTGAATATACTTCTGGGAAAGCCAAGGGTGATGGCGAGGTCGAAGCAAAAGTTAGCACTTGAACAAGTCGATTCCCCAGCTTTACTAGCAGTTATATGGGCACCTAGAGCTGGCCCTTTAGGTATTTATTATTTATGTTGCAGATCTTTGCACGTTTTATATATTGATTTCAAATCTCGATTTCCCCTGTAGTTGAACACTTTGAAGCTATATACTATTGGCCTTGGGTTAGATGAGGACAGGAAGGATTTAAGAAAGACGGAAGGCGAGCCCCGTTTCCTGTTGTACTGAAAATCCAAAAAAGGCTGTTGAAAAGGGGAAACAAAATCGAGATTCAAACCAGACCCTGCTCCATACCAAAGCAGAACTGCACAATGTCCTACACAGGTCGTTCCCTAAACGTGTTTGAGGATCTCAAATACCAAAGAAATCAACTACACGGATACCCCTGCTTCGTTGTGGGTGCAAAACTGCCAACCCCGGTATCAAGGGAACAAGTTGTCAAAGCACTAGAAAAGCTGGTTGCCGAGAGGATTGTTCTGCGGTCCAATGTCTTTGATGGGGCTGTCAAAGAGATCAAAGTCGATGTGGAAGCTTCAGTTGAAACCAACGATGGTGATGATTTCCCCAATGTCCTTAACGAACTGCTGTCAACAGAGTTTGAGACAGACGTTGAACAGCCACTTTGGAAAGTGGTGATCAATAAGCAATGGCTCTTGGTACAATATGAACACACGTTGGTTGACGGTAATACTGGTGCTTTCTTTATTGAAGATCTGGTCAGACTGCTACAGGGTCGAGAGATACAGGCTGATGTGTTTGCTGATGCAGTCCCATTGTACAATGCCAATTACTGGGATTTGATAAAGCACGTTGCTAAGTCATTCTTTGCAAAACCACCTAAATTCAAAGGGTTTAAAGACGCTAGTGATTTCAAGACACTCAAGAAGATCGTTCAATTGAATAAAGACCAATTTGACAAACTAAGAGCTATCACCAAGAGAGAACAGGTTGCATTCACAAGTCTACTGTCATACATCCAAGCCAGGGCATTGAAAACACAGGTCCAAGTAGTTGTTCCAGTTAATCTTCGAAAGTTCCTGGGTGAGCATTCTGAAAGAGCATACGGTATTGCTGTCTCGGGTATCACGCTGGATGTGGCTCCATATGAAAACGAGGTCAATTGGGATGAAGTAAGAGCCTTACAAGAACAGTTATCTATCAAGGCACAAACTGCTTGTGGGAAACAAGTGGGTCTTTTGAAGTTCGTTGATAGAAGACAGTACCATATTGATGGACTAACTGCAAAGAACCATCCTGCTGTTGAAATTTCAAATTTGGGATTACGCACTATTGAAGGCGTTGATGAGTTCATATTTTCACAACCTAACCATGTGGGTGCTTATTTCACGAATGATGTGGTGTCATCCTTGGATATTACTAATATCACTGTCAGTGGTCCTCTAGAATCTAAAGAGATATTTGACGACTATGTTAATACGTTAGAGAAAGAGCTTTTGAATTTGATAAGTTGAGGCAGATGAACATCGAAATACAACTAGCGAATGAAGTATATATAATTCAATCATATACATATACTTCCGGGTCTCTATCTGAACGTGTAACCTCATTTAACGGTTGACTTTAACAATTCAGAAGAATTGAAACTCCATATTTGACAATCTTTTTGTGATGTTACTTCCTTGGTAAATATCACAGAAGCTTCTTCGTCGCTCGATGAGTTTATGATGTTGACAGTTTTCAATGTATCTGAAGTTTTGATAGAATTGATAACGAAGCTTCCATGGTAGCTATTAATACTCAAAGCTTCCAATTTAGGACAGTTTATGTGGGATAGCAAGGGATGTGTTTGGGTGTCGGAACGGGGAGTGACAAGACTAAGAAACAAAACCTCAACTCTTGGAAGCTCCACTTCAGATATCGTTGAGAAGTTGAAAAGTGAACAAGACTTTAAACGGTTGAACCTCATATTTGATAGGACCAGTTGTGAATCAATTCGATGGCTGTCATTTTGAATTATGAGACTTGTGATATCTTGAAAAGCAGAGCTCTGTACTTGTGTGAAGAAAGAGGCATCACAGTCGTAAATGGAGACTTTATTGGCGTTTAGTTTGGAAAGCGTTGTCCTCAATTTGACATCTTGTAGCCTTAAATCAAAATTCAAATAACGCAACTTCTCCGGGTCTATAACGCCAGACAGGTTCAATTCTGAGAACTTCTTGAAATAAGCCCGGACAATTGTTAATCCAGGACTCGATACCAGGGACCGGAGAAACGTCTTGATTCCCCCAAAGACATCAAGATGGAAATCATTAGCGTCGTAAATGAAGACAAGACCTGATAAAGAGAGGAGTTTCCTGAGTTGAACCTGATCCAGTGTATCGATGTCCACAATTTCCACCAAATAAATCTTGTATTTTGAAGCTTGAAGGTCCCGCAGATCTATCCTTTGAAGGCCAGGTTGATTCCAGTAATGAAGCTTCTTAGTGTGATTAGTGACGACTTGACAAATGCTGGTGATGTACTTCTTCAAACTCCCATTATAGATTATTGTCAGGAGCGTAGAGTGATCCAGATGCCTGAGGACATTGCAGATAATCTCTGGTGGGAAGTGACGGTGCATGCCTTCCCTGATCAGAGACACAGTTTGGACTCAACAGAGTACAATCTGGACATCTGAACATATTTCATTGTACAATCCAAGAATCCTGGTACGCCCACTATACGTGTCGCGAACTCGTTTTATTTTCGAACTGGCACCTATACCGAAAACCAGGAGAGAACATCAACGAAAGGCCCATACGCCACCAAACCTCCACAGAAGCCAGCGAGCCAATGGGGAAGCGCTCCACTACAGAACCGAGCATTGAGCACTACCGCTCTCTGGACTCCGATGTGTTCCGGGACGAGGAGTTCTACATCTACAAAGTTGATGAACATGAAATCATTAGAAGAAAGATTGGTGGTTGGGTGAACGTCTCCAAGTTCTTACCTCTTCTATCCCAGTCCAATCAAAGAAATGCTGAAAATGACATCAGATTGTATTCCCGTCAATTCAAGTACCCGAATCAAGATCGTCTGCCTGAAAGATATCAAGGTGTGTGGATCAGATTGAAAGATGCCAGAAGCTTTGCCACGACATACAGCGTTATGGAGATGGTTTCTCCTTTACTGGCGTTTGAGAGGGTTGCCAAAGTGATCTACCATGGGTTTACCTACTATGAATTCTTCTGCAATGTTGATGTTGAGACCAATGTTAGAATTTTGAGAGATGTTGAGAATAACAAAGTGAACATGAAGCAAATCTTTATTGCCTATCGGAAGTTGAAGCCTGGTAAGGAAGACATCCCACTTCAAGAAAGACAACTTTACAGCCATTACAAAGAGAACAAGGCCAAGAAGATTATCATTAGGAATGATTCTTCACTATGTGGCGGTTTCTGGATCCCATACACCGATGCACGCCAATACACCAAGAAGCATGGGATATTGAACAGAATGGCTCCAATTCTAGATTTCGTCGTTGAACCTGATGAAGCCAGTGCATTCCCAATCGACATCTATCAGGGCAATCAGAGACTTTCTTGGAGAGCTGCTAATTCATCAGAAACATCATATGGTTATCCAACAAGTTTCATTGGCGGTGGGGCACCAACAAGACCGGCTAATAAGACGAAATTCAGAGTTGACGAATTAGTGGAAAAGAAGACAATCAAGACCACACTTACTAAGAAACACGTTGAAACTGATTACACTGTTACCTTGGCAAGAAGATACAGCGACGGTTGGGTGAATGTTAGTGAACTGCTAAGAATTGCATGTTTGGTGAGAGTTATCGAGTTGAACTTTGGGAAAGAGGATCCAGAGAACTTGAGATTGACAGAGATGTACTACCGTGACCAGATCCAGACGTTCAAGAACGAGACCGTGACAAGTTCGGTGGCCAAGGTGATCAATGGTAAATGGATTTCCAACAGAGATGCCAGGGAGATCTGTAAAGAGATGAAGCTGTACCGCAACCCAAACGCGGAGGAGATCACGAGCTTCATCGAAGAATACGCTGAGCCAGACAACAGCGACTCGGAAGACGAGAACGACAACATTGAAATGATCAACGAGAACGACTTTGACCAGCTGAAGAAGAGCGCCGGCGTGGCCGACTCATTTTTCGAGAAGGACGGCGAATTTTCCTCAGAGGATGAAGTTGAACTGTTTGATTCAGACACGGAACTGGTCAACGTGAAGATCAGAGAATTCGACGTGCCAGACACCTCGGACGAAGAAGGCGGGAGCACTGCCGCAGAAGAGGCCCAGAACATGTTTGTGGACGACCCGGACAACCTGTTTGGCGACGCTGACGACGACGTGCGCCAGCTGGGCTCCGACGAAGAGATCCCAAGGGGCCAACCACCAGCGGCACCGGCCAGCTACACCGACAGGGACAAGACCGAGATCATCCGCAAGCTGAAGACCGTCAGAGAGTCCATTGTCCCTCTGATCACCAAGAAACCGCCACAGATTAAGAGAATTGAGGAAAGACTGGATTATTTGAAAGAGTTCCGTGCCATCACCCCGGAGATCCAAGCAGTGTCCCAATTGAAACCAACATTGAACCAACTGGACGCCCACCACTCCATCTTCAGAAAGGCCATTGCTGAACTAGACAAGGACTGGAAGACCCAGTCGTTTACCGAGTACCCAAGCACCCCTGATGATGAGCCAAAGATGAAGAGCCTGTTAAGTGGGAAACCGCCAAATTTGCCACAAGCTCCACAATTCACACCAAGACAACAACAACAACAACATCCACAAAACCAGCAGGGCTATCCTCAGCACGTGTCGCAGCAACCACCAAGATCAAACATGAACCATCTGAAACCTGTCGCTGCTGCCCAACAGAATTATCAGTACTCACAACCACAATCGCAACCACAATCTCAACCACAGTTTCAACACCAGAACCAGTACTCGCCACCGTCCCAACAGCAATACCCTGCTCAACAACAATCCCAATTCCGCCAACAGGCGCCTCAAGGTTTGAAAAGAAGAGGTCCTTCAAATGGCCAAGGTCCAAATGCCAACTCATCACAATTTGACAGAAACCAGCAATTCCAGCCTCACCATCAACAGCAGCAACAACAACAGTCGTCACAACAGCAGTACAACTACCAATCAGAGTACCAGCCGGGCGGCTATTATAACCAACAAAACCCTCCACCGTCATCAAAGAACTTCCAACAACAACAACATCAACCTCCTCCAAAACGTCAATATCCGGGTCTAGCACCAGGCCCAGGTCCAAATCCAAGATTACAACAACAGGCACCTCAAAGAGACCCACCACAGCGTGCCATTCAAAGTGGTACATCATACAGTAAGCCATCTCATCAATCTTCAAATGGGAGTTCATATACCCCGGGCAGATCGACTTCGTTCAGAGAACGTCCAAGTGGTCCATTGCACGCCTTCCCTAAGGAGGAAGTGAGAAGAGTTGAACCGCTGAGAAAGAAGGAATCGCCATTGGCGTTGATCATCAAAGACTGTGACACGTACAATTCAATTGAGCCTGTTGACAATATGGAAGAAGGTGAGTTCCCAAAAGATGATATCAGATTCCAAGATCCGAAAGTGACGTTGACTTATAGAAGAAGTCAGCGGTATAGAACCTTGGCACGTTTTGAAACAGATGAACGAGTTGAATTGTTGAAGAGAAGAAAAATCATGTTTGATGGCAAGATTGACTTTGCCAGAACTTTGACAGTGATGCTACGTGAAAGAGAATACAGAAAGAATAATGTTTAAAGTTTAAAACCCCCTTTGCTAATGAATTTAATGAATGCTAATGAACATATACAACTAGTAGTTGAAAGATTAGTAGAAGTATCTAAACTTCTTGTTTTCTAAATCGGTAAGATCTAGGAACTCATACCTCTCGAGATCAGAACTACTTTCAATTTCTGAATCTCTCTTTCCATTTTCCCTCTTACTCAACCACCCGACAGCTAGACAAATAGGAACAGCCATACACTGGGTCACCAAGATGGTAATTTTTGCAGGAGTATAATGTGGGAAATCCTTTTCTCTAAAGATTTGAGGCCCAATGATATTAGCAATCCCAAAGACCATCATTGTAGATGCATTTCTGAAGACTCTCTTAGTATAACCAGCGGTATTGACACCATTCCAAACATAGATCAGAGTGATTGTGCAACTCCCAGAGTACAACAGGTAGAGACCGAACAAGTTACCAATCTTGTGGGATAAATCCAGGGACAGAAGCATGATAGCACCAATAATAGCAGGGATGTACATAGAAACATGGATCAAAGTGATGTTACCGAATGAAGCTATCAATTGAGTTGACACAGTGATACAGATCACGACAATAACACCAATAGGGATTTGTAGCAGGGCAGTAACGTAATTGTCAAAACCAAATGTGGCAGTGATTGTAGCACTGAAAGTCCCCACGGCACCTGTGACGATTTGTGAACAGATCGTGAGTAATAACATCAACCAGGTCAGCTTATCATGGAGGAACAGCTCTTTGATCTGGGATATCTTGAACTTCTTGTTCTCAACACCTGTTTGGTTCTCTCTGATATGCTCCAAGACCAGTAATTTCTCCTCGTCGTTCAAGAACCAAGCAGAAGTGACATTATCAGGAAGGTATAAAATCACAAAGATACCAAACAACACCGTAACGATCCCCAAGACCAAGAACAAGATCTGCCATGAAGCCAGCACAGTGTTATGCACATGTTGAAACGCAAAGGACAATAACCCACCTGCCATGTAACCTAGCCCTGCGGAGTTACAATAATACCCGATTCTTTGCACCTGTTCCCTTCTCGTGTAATAACCGCCCACAATACAGATCAAAGCCACAGCAACACTTGATTCCAAGACACCCAAAAGTGATCTAACAACCATCAATGAAGGATATCCTTTACTTGCCGCATGACAGGCAACGACAATACCCCAGGCAATAACGATAATACCAAAGACCCTGGAGATTGGGAATTTTTGGATCACATAACCGATGAATGGCTCACCAATGATGAAAGCTGCATTATAAATGGTACCCAAATTGGCAAACTCATCGCCTTTCAAGTGGTCTTTGATACCCATGACTGCTGAATAGTTCAAAGCTGCTGCATCAAGGAATTGGATGAAGTAAACAAAGACCAAGAAGGGCAATATGTGAAGGTCTATTTTCCTCAACAGGGCTGGTGGGAGCTTCGAAGCTTGTTCAACATTGATTCGAGCCTTATCCGTGTGTTTCAAGAAGTTTAAAGCGACATCCACCTCATCTGAATCCTTAGAGTCAATCTTTTCCAAGGTCTGGAGTTTAGAAGCACCAGAATCTATTGACATCGTTGGAAGTTCTGTAAAATATCGGTGGAACAACAGCAACTAGCAGTTGCAAAGAAAGAAGACATCATCTCTTATAAATGAATCAACACCTGTGGCAACTTTCTGTGCTCTGATGAGCCCGACATCCCTTATTAAAAGCATACATTATGTTCTAACAGTGAATTTGTTGTGTTTGAAGCATATTTTTCATGGGCGAATTGGTGAGATAAGGCAATATGCGGCTCCATGGGTTAAAAGCTTATAAAAGCTCTGCTATAAGCTTAGAAGGGTGTGAATGGGCCAATAGTGGCCATATGTACCGCTTTTTACCTTTATAGGTTACTTTTGGTACTACTATTATCGATTTCGATTGTTTTCAATCGCAATTTCGAGCCACATGCATCAGGTGAAACCTTCGATACACACTAGACACACAGCGTACAGTAGGCCCCCACATGTAGACTTTACGGGTACCTTGTTTACACAGTGACCACTGTACTCTGCCCCTCGTGGTTTTAAAGTTTGTGTAAGTTGTCAAATGACACCTTTTTAACCGCTCTTTCAAAGACATCCGTTATTCCACCACCACAAATCTTTGCACAACAAATCAAAAATGCACCTTGAGCTAGATACGAAGCAGTCACTCGTGATTCAACAATGTGATGCAGCAGTTGAAGAGGTGTTTAGCCGTTTACAGTTGGTCTGGAGAACCCGCCCGTTGTCCCACTCCTCTTTTCAAGTTCGTTTAAAGGCCATTGTTCTTAAAACCGCAAAATAATCTGTTTTGGGTGCAGGCAGCTCCCACCGTCCCACCGTCCCACCAGGCCTGCACTAGCGACGTGGTGTGCATGGAGTTGGGAGACGATCTGGGCCCAATTGGGACATATCCTTGTCGTAAAAAAGTTGTTCGTTGTTTCGAATGCAGAAGCGTGCGCAGAGCCCCACTTGAGTGTTGAGGATTGGGTGCGTTGTGAGTGGTGGAGACATGTCAAACAAGATCAAGAGGCTGAAGACCGACATGGAAGACTTGACAAGCTTTACAGAGCGAAACCGTTGTTCAGATACCCCAGGGGGCTGAACTCTATTGTTTAGGCGAAGTACGTAGGAGTCCCGGTGTGTGATTGGCCGGAGTCCACGAGTGATCCCAGGAGTACGGGATCAGAGTTGAATCATGATTTAGAGTGACGGGTTTAGCGTAACGGATTTTAGACTGGTGCTGCCTCCAGTTTTACAGGCGGATTTAAGGTTCTCGCTGTAGGTTCAGGTTCAGGCCAGCCGTATGCTGTGACAAGAAATTTCAGAGATTGAATCGCACTGGAGTTTATGCACGAGTTTGTCTCAAAGGAGTTTGGGCTCAGGCGTTGAAGGAGGTCATCTGGACCAGAAGTGGGAGCTCTTGGGGGCCAATTGAGCTGTCTGTAGCGTGGGAGCGTCGGAGCGTGGTAGGGAGGGCGTAGACTGCTGAGTGTCGCTGGCGTGTGAGCTGTGCTTCGTCCAGGATGACATCACGGCGTGGATCAACGGATCAATAGGTGGTTTTGTTGGGCAGCAAACGCACATAATCTTGATCCGGAGTTTGTGACTGCTCCCCAGATTCCGGTAGGGGCCACTGTGGATAAGGCCGAAGCTCCAGCGATTTCCCTGCTTGGGCTTAAACGCGAGCAGATCCAGCCTGGGTCTGGAGACTGAGACTGAGACTGGGACTGAGACTGGTGGGACGGGTCTGGGGTTTAGTCGCGAGAGGGGCGTGAGCTGCTGAGGGGTTGGGGAGAGCGGCTGAGTGACAGCTGGAGTTAAGGGTGGGTATAGTATTATAGAGTAGGCAGTAGTAGTTAGTAGGTAGAACTTCCCTGGCCTGCGACCGCTACCACAATTCCCCAGAGTCCTGCACGAACCACGCCGCTGCCTCTGCACAGCCCTGCCCCCAGCGCCGCCAGAAAGCCCGGCTTCCTACTGGCCCGCACGCCAACTTGGCCGGACTTACGACGCAGCTCGACTCTTTCTCTAACTCCGAAGCGCGACGTCGCAGATTCCGCGAATTTGGAACCCGGTGGAATTTTAGCGCTGCGCAGCGTGCTGGGGCCTGCCCGGAAACCCTTGTTTGGCGGACAGGGAGCCTGAATTGGACCCCTTGGACACCACAACTCGCTCTGGACCGCCCATTTCCTCGCTCCCACCTTTTTTCCCGCGCGGCCGTAGCGCAGCCCCAGCCGTTTATTTCTCGGACTGAGCGATTTTTGACCTGTAAATTTTAAAACTCAAGCCATATGCAAAGGAATAATGGACATAGTGGAAAAAAAAAATTACATCTTCTCCAGATTTGAACTTAAATAATCCGTCAACCGCTGTTTTCCTCTGACTGCTGTCCTGACACCTCCCTGTCAATCGAGCGCCACTCTGACTAACCCGATGTCCGTCAACGTCTCCTCGGTCGCCGCTGCCGCCTACACATCGCCTGCCTCTTCAACGGCCTCCAACACTCCTCCATCTCTACCTACCCCTTCCACATCGGCCTCCACCCCAAGAGTCGGTGAGCCTGGCTTCAAGAACCCTCATGACAAGAAAGGCCGTTCCACCTCCTGCTTGCTCTGCCAGAAGAGAAAGCAGAAATGTGACCACAGACTCCCATCATGTACCACCTGTATCAAGGCCGGTGTTAAGTGCGTCCAACCTGCCAAATACGCTGTCAAGGCCCCAGAGAAAGATGAGTACACAATCATGCTGGAGAAGAAAGTCAAGTTCCTCGAGAAGATCCTAGACTCCAACAACATCTCCGTGGACCAACATGGTAACCCAAATGTCAAGAAGAACTTCAAGTACAAGAAGCTTACACCTTTCATCCCAGATGATCAACAACAACAACAACAGCACCAACCTACCCCTGCATCTCCAAACATCACGCAAAACAACTTCCACCAATACTTACAAGCTGCACAACCTGTTCCAATCCCAGCTGTGAGAAAGCTACCCATGATCCAACCTCATGACGATTTCAAGAAACCATATCTATCCATTGAGGCCATTGACTACACAAAATCAATCTTTGCCAAATACAACTTGAAAGAATTCCTATCGTTTGATCCGGTGTTTGAAGTTGATGAGAAATTGAGTCGTGAATTCTTGGATATCCACTTCACAAGACTACAGTACAAATACCCATTGCTTGATGAAGAAGAAGTGTTTGAGTTCCATAATGCCTATGTTACCAACAACAACTTGACTGCTTACATGAATGACATTGATTTCTTCCATTACTGCTGTGCAAGAATGTGGATGATCTATGCCATTTCTTCATCATTGCACATGACCACTGGGAAATACTCTGGTCCTTCCCCTGAACGTTACTTCAGCACGGCCATCAGACATATCACCAAATGCAAAAACATCACCACTTTACAAAAATGTGAAATCTTGGCTTTGACTGTGCTATACCTGATCAGAACTGACCGTGATTCTGTGTGCTTATACGAGATCATCAAGGATGCCCTGGAGTTATGTGTCTCATTGGGTCTGAACAGATCTCAAACTTACTGGACCTTATTACCTAAAGACCGTATGAAGAAGATGAGAATCTGGTGGTGTGTCTACCTGTTGGAAAGAATGATCTGTATTGCTGTTGGTAAACCTCATAGTCTATGTGAGAACTTGGTTGATCCAGATTTACCATTATTTGAATATGAACCATCCAAGGGTGTTAGACATCCAAACAATGTCAACTTCATCAATCAATCCATCAAGCTAAGAAGAATCGAATCCAGATTTGTGGAAGAATTGAACATCATTGCTGAGAATTCTACCAAGGAGCAAGATTCTTTGGCCAAAGTTGACAAGTTCTTTAACGAATTGGAAATCTGGAGAGGCAATTGTGAAGTTTTCTCCAACGGTGTTGAGAATGAAACGTTGAGATTATACTACTACAGATCAGTGAGATTACTAATCCAACCATTCTTGGAGTTGATGGATCCACAAGACAAATTATTCAGAGAATGTCAAGCCTCTGCTGGTCATATTTGTCAATTGTTCAAAGTGTTCCATGAAAAGACCGTATTTGGTCACTCTACCACTGCTATCCACACGGTGTTCAGTGCCGGTGTCACGTTGACTTATTGTTTGTGGTTAGCACGTAACAAGGATGATGAGAAGAGAAAACAACTAGGTGATGTCTCCAAACATACCAGACCTCAGGTGTCAGCTTCGTTGTTCAATGGGTTAAACGATCTAAGAGCGTGTTCTATCTGTCTTTATGTGATGTCCGAACGTTCCAAATTCGCCCTTGTGTTCCGTGATACTTTTGATCAGTTGATGAGTGCTACGATTGGTAACTTGATTGAACGTTGTGGTCCAGATTCTTCTGAAATCATCTATGGTAACGAACCAGGTATGCCACCAGCCATTGTTAGAAGAACTGAATACCGTTACACGCCAGCCGAGTTCGATACGAAGAGAACCGCTGAGGATAGATTGGAACAGGCTGAACGTAAGAGAAAGAGAGGTCAATTGCAAAAGAATGTTGTTCCAAAGTCATTGTCCCACTTGTTGATTGATAGTTCAGAAGAAAAAGAACAAAGTGCCAAGAAGCAGAAATTAGAAACAACTATCCCACATGGTGAGGTCAACTTGAACAGCTTCCAATACCCTTCTTCATCATACACTCCACAATCATCCGGCTCTGCTCAAACTCCACAATCTCAACAGACACAACAACAGCAACCACAACAACAGCCAGAAATCACGCTGTTCAACGGTAGAACAAACAAGATGATCAATAACATTTCTGTCTGGACAGGTGAAGCTGGTGGCACACCAATCACCACTTCATTGTTTGATCATTCTGCTCCTTCTAAGAAACAAGGTGACAATTTGTTATGGAATGTTCCTGTGGAGGAACTATGGGCTAATAATGACGATTATGGGTTTCTAGCTTAGGTTAAACGGTTTACAAAAATGGGTTTACAGGTTTTGATGTTGTAATGAATCAATTAAAAATGAAATGTATTATGACCATGATGTTTGAGATCATGTAGACTTCTTCTTTCCTTAATGATCCGCTGCAGTTCCACAGCTGTAGCTATTTGAGGTGGTTATCTATCTCGTTGATGACTGTCCAAGTCAATGTTTCTCTGGGCCGTGTGATTCTTGGTTGGAGCCAACGGATCTTTTGGCGAAGCGTCACCGAACTAAAAGACTAACGCCCAATTACTCAGAATATTAAAACACCTGGCATTATACATAACCAATGACCATTGTTCTTCTGTAACATCTGTTGATACCACCAAGAAAGTAGTGTGAGTCTATGCCGACTAGAATCTCCGGTTGCGGCTCGCCAAAGCATACTTCAGCAAAAATATAATCAAGATATATATCGGACTTTTTAATTGATCAGGCGCTGTCTGTATACCAGATATCCACATAACAAATATTGGATATAGGCCGTAGGCTTTTGCAATCGTAATTAATCTTATAATGCATTCTGCATTCTATCGATGATGTGTAAAGCGCCGTTGATGACCATGATGATCTGCTCATATTAATGCATCATGATCGCGTGATGATCTAGTCGAATTTTTTTATTTAACAAGCTTTTTAAATGCTGATGTTGAAGTTAAATTCCAAAATCCAAATCACTGATGAAGTGCTAAATCATGTCAAAATGCCGAAGGAAACCGGAAGTAAAAGACGCATATTAATATTGTCACTTTTGAAGACAGAAGAAGCTCTGAATATAGGTGAGAAGGCCTTATAATCACAAACCCCGCGAGTCTCCCGATCGCATGGATATTGTTACCAGTCCCTTCTCAGTCTTTTCTGCTCTATTACAACTCATTGAGCACTATATATATACCCAGGATCGACCGAAAGACGTGCTCTACCTCCGACCTAGCTTCTAGCAGCTTACTAGAGATTGGCAGTAGGCGCAGAATCTAGTCTGGAATCGATTAGCGGGTATCTCCAATGACAGGGCATCTTTCTACTGTGAGGTGCTTTCTGACAGCCCGGGTCATTGGCCCACAGAGACAAGACAGCAGACTCGTTCCATGTTTCAAAGAGACACTAGGACTTCTAGGAGTGCTTTAAAAGCAACTGCTCTTCCCCCAGAATTCACCTCCCCCTTCCAGCCAGAGATCACCAACCAGTCTCCACACTCAGGCCCACGGCTAAATGAACCGGCTAAATAGATCGGCTATCTTCCGGAAATCCACCTTATCTCCTGATGGCAAAAAAACCAAAAAAGACGTCACAAAATTTTCCCCGCAATCTCCCAAAATGACACCATTATAAGGATTAAAAGGATGAAAAATTGCACAATTCACAAAGTGGCCAAGCCGGGAAGAAAGCACACGATGGCAGAGGTTATGCTGCTACCGAACGAGATCGTGCTCAACATCGTCAACAAGCTGGACGTGCCTACGCTGGAGCACAGCATTGCCGTCATCCCGGACCTCAAGTCGCTCCTGACACTGAAGATAGACGATGTTGCGTTCATCAGGGACATCATCGAGAACAAGAGACCAATTGCCCCCTTGTTCCAGGACTTCCACTTTGTCGAGGTGGTCATTGACGATTTCGCATTCCTAGAAGACATGGTGTACTACCGTTTGTTCAAAGTGCTGAAAACACTGGTTGATTTGAAGAAGTGCGTCAAGGTTGATTATTTACTCCCTGAAATCGATATCAACTACTTGAAGATGTTCAAGAGCATCTTTAAAGACATTGAAAACACCTCCAAATATCGTTTCAACTTCCCAAATATCACCAAGATGAAGTTGAACTCCAACCATTTGTTGCTGACGTCTTGTGTTTCATACCCAAACTTGACAACTTTGAACCTATACTATTGCTCTGCAAACTTCTATTTCCAGATCTTTGACCATCTAAACTCCAAGAAATGGAAGACGTTCCCTCAATTGAAACTGCTCAAGATCCAGGACTACATGAATGAATCTGAAGATGTTTACAACAAGACGAGTGATAACCATATCACCGAAGATTACGACGATTTTGACTATAACAGTGATATGGATGAGAATGAATTCTACTTTGATGGGCTAGAGATCCTTTCCAACTTTCGAAACATCACTACTCTAGAGTCACTTGTCCTAAAGAATTTGAATTTATCAATGATCAAGAACTTCCATGCTCCAAACTTGAAGAACTTGAAAATCATCTGTTTGAATGACCACAAGCACATTGATTCCTATGATTTGGTTGATGAATACTACCTGGACTATACGAACTCAAAAGCTACAAAGTCCAGTTCCAATGCCTTATGTCTTCAGAACAATGATTTCAGAAACTTGAAAAATCTAATCATTGTTGGTGATGTCAGTTTGAAGAAAGTGACACAGAACAAGTTTAACGGATTGGAAAACGTATTGATCAAGAGTTCTAATACATTTATCGATAACGAGCTTGAATTTCAACTGAGATATGAGGATACGAATGACATGAAACGTGATGAGAGCAAGCTGGTAGTGGCTTAATAGATGATTTACTTTCACGGAGAAAGCTGTAGTTGAATAAATATGCAAAGTTCATTAGCTAATCATTATAATCTATAGAGACTTTTTTCTTTACTCTATCCCACTGATTTCAATCAAGTCTCCTAGTTCTTCATTTTTCACGAGATGTTTTGCTCTGTAATGTCTTCTCAAAGAATCCAATCTGCCAAATTCTTTATAAATATCATCTTCTTGACAAATAGCACAGAACAACTTTGTTGTACGTAAATGTGTATGTTTCTGATGGCGCGTTAGATCATAAGGTCTTGTGAAGGTCTTCATGCATAGGGTACCGTTGGATAACTTGTGATTACATTGGTATTCATTGTTGGAGTTTGGAGTATGTTGAGGCTCTGATGGAGGTGGTGTGAATTTGATAGTATTCTCATGGGTGATTTTGGTGCCGATTCTGGTGTTGCGGCGTGGAGGAGAGTTGGGAGCAGGTGTCTTTGGAGGCGTGAGGGACTGTTGTGGCACTGGATGGATTTTTCTCTTCTTCACAGAGTGTTTGCTTTGGCGTGATCTATCGTATTCCATGATGGTCAGTTCGTACTCTTGATGTTTTCTCTCTAGCACTCTTTGTTTGGCAGCGGCGTCTGCGTCCAAGAATTCAGAAGCGCTCAAGATTTGAACACCATCGTGGAAGACTAGGACATCATCATTGTCAACACCGATTTCACCAATGGCCAATGACTCGTCGTGGTAAACCTTCCCACCTTCATAGTTCACTTTCTGGATCTGCACAAGCGCGTGTTCATCCACGGCTTCTCTCAGCTCTTTCAACGTGGTGCTGACATCGACTTTCACAATGATGGCCTCTATGCCTCTTTTCATCAGTTTCAGCACTCTGTAGCCCTGGTCGATGAACTTGCCCGTGATGACGTTCGTTTCGTTGAGTATCCCGCCCAGCGGAGAGTAGGTGGCGTTGATGGACTGCGGAGTGTCGTCTGCCCTGACCAGTGTGTCGTTGTAGTAGAAAATGAGATACTTCTCGTGTTGTCTGTGCAGCGCCCTGAAGGTTGATTCGAAGGTCTCGTCAGCCCTGATGCTGAAGGAGTGGTCGGCGAGCTCCGGGAGCTGGAGCACGAAGTGGTACCTGTCGTCCCTGGTCATGTGTGTGTTGGTGGTCGCTGGGTCGCTGGAGGTTGTTGTGTGGCAAAAGGGCGGTTTAAGGGGTGGCTGCTGCCAGTGGCCAATTTTTTTCACAGATTTCCTTCCATGGGGTATTTGTCGAAGTTATGTAACCGAGATCTATTGTGTGGCGCGTACCGCTTTCGAACACTGTGGAACCTTTTTTTGGCCACATAGGGGGCTGCTTTGGGGCGGTGGCTCGGTGGCGTTTTTGGTGAGAGCTTGAAAGGGAATTGAGAAGAAGAGAAGCTATGCGTCGCCGCTCTTTTCTGCCACAATTTCGGGTAAATTGAAGCACAGCCTAGTGCTGCATATACGTCTATCATAGATCATCTACAATAGGCTCTCTGAAATGCATGAATTCTATAATTCCCTATAAAAACCCATTACTCAATAATGACAAAATGAACTGTAAAACAACTTTATACATATATGCTTCTCCTTTCCTGTGGAGTTCTTCTTCCTATTCCCCTTTTCTTATCTTTTAATTATGATTTAATCAAGCTTGATTCTGACAGCTTTGACTTGTGTGTAGTTGTCCAGGGCTTCTTGACCCATTTCTCTACCGAAACCAGATTGTTTGTAACCACCAAATGGAACATTGGCGTCGAAGTCGTTGTAAGTGTTGACCCAAACGGTACCAGATTTCAATTTCTTAGCAACGTTCAAAGCATTGGTGATGTTGGTGGTTTGGATACCGGCACCTAAACCGAACTCTGAATCATTAGCTAAAGCGATAACTTCTTCAACGGTTTTGAATTTAGAAACAGTAACAACAGGACCAAAGATCTCTTCTCTCAAGATGGTTTCTTCTTGACCAACATCGTAGAAGACTGTTGGTTTAATGAAGTAACCCTTATCGCCAATGGCTTCACCACCAGTCAACAATTTAGCACCAGATTTCTTACCAATGTCGATGTAGTTCAGAATAGTATCGTATTGGGCCTTGTTGTTAATGGCACCTTGGAAGTTTGATTCGTCGAATGGGTCACCAACTTTCAATTCGGTTTCAATGTGTGTCTTGAAAGCGGCTAATAGTTCTTCGTAAATACCTTCTTGAACGTAGATTCTTGAACCGGAAGAACAGATCTGACCAGCGTTCTTGAAGATACCGTTAGATAAGTTCCAGACAGTCTTTGAGATATCAGCGTCATCGAAAACAATGTTTGGTGATTTACCACCTAATTCCAAAGTGACCTTTTTCAAGTTTGACTTAGCGGCTTTAATCATAACATCACGACCAATACCAGTGGAACCAGTGAAGGCAATCTTTCTAATCTTTGGATGGTTCAAGATAGCTTCACCACAAGAAGAACCGGGACCAGGAACAATATTAACAACACCAGCTGGGACACCAACTTCTTTACAGATATTGGCAAAGAATAAAGCGTTCAGTGGGGTGGCAGAGGCAGGTTTTAAGACAACGGTGTTACCAGTGGCTAAAGCAGGAGCAATCTTCCAAGATAACATCAACAATGGGAAGTTCCATGGGATGATTTGACCACAGACACCAATTGGTTCTCTGATGGTGTAGTTAACGTAGTTGTTGTGAGCAGAACCAATTGAACGACCATCTAATTTATCACAGTAACCAGCGGTGGAACGAAAGTAGTCAATAGTTAAACCAACATCACCACGAGCTAGGGCTAAAGTCTTACCATTGTCAAAAGATTCAATGGAAGCGATCAATTCAAGGTTCTCTTCAATCTTGTCAGCAATCTTGTGTAAGATCTTTGAACGTTCTCTTGGATCAGAGGTGGCCCAGTGGGAATTGAACGCTTCTTCAGCAGCTTCAACAGCATAATCAACATCTGAAGCATCGGCAGCACTCACTTCAGTGACAACTTCAGCAGTGGATGGGTTTTCAACAGCGATCTTTTTAGTGGATTCATAGAACTCATTGTTGATGAAGATACCTGTTGGTTGCTCGTATTTCAAACCATTTGGTAGTGTGATTGACACAGTCTTAGCGAAGGGCTTGCTGTGAGTCGCAAGAGTTCTGATAAACGTCTTTTGTAGCACTCTGGTGGAGAACTAGGTTGTAGTTAGTAACTAAGTCCAACGTCGGTGTTAAGAACTGAGACACAAGATGAGACTGAATCTGACTGTGTTCCTCAACTGTTGCAACTCACCATCTTGTAAGAGCTTAATGATTTGATCTGTAGACCAAGAGTGTAAACTGGGGAGATGAGGATGGGGCTGACAGTTTATACACCGACGAAGAATTTTTTCAGAGCTTGACTCACTTGCAAAATCCATTCTTCCCTATGCTTGACTGACCGTTATAGGACTTGCATGAAAATCACACCCGAATCAGGGTTTCTTGTGCCAACAGTTGGATGTTCCACCTCTTCTGTGGGATATAGATTCACTGAGTTCTCTAAGGTCGTCGTCATTTCCAATGGAGACCACTCCTGGTCTCTGACGCGTCCCTTTGTGTCGCTTTCTCCTCGCCGGTGCAGGCGATAATGGGTTGATAGTAGACTGACACCAAAAATCTGGCACCATCTGACATTTGGAATCTGTCAAAAACTCGCAGCCTTACCTCACCTGTTTCGAAAGAAAAACACAAGGGTCCTGGGTGTTTCCATTGTCACCTGTATGTGGCTATGACTGATTGGCTGAAGAAAGTGTGGGACAATAATTTCGTAGTCCGTTTTCTCGTGGGGTCCTGTGTAAGAGTAGCCAGTGATAGCTGTTCGAGTCATAATCAGGTGTATCAAGGGTGGCGTGCCTCCGGAGAACAGCAACAAACGTCACAGCCCACTAGAGTCTAGAACTGTTTGCTGTTGATTGTGTAACAAAATATGTTCCAAGGGAGACTCAGCTCCTAACTAGCCCAAACTGACTCTATAGTACCGCTGTTTCCATGACAACTAAACTCGAGGCGAGGAAAAAACAGTTTTGTAAATACGGCAGAAAGAAGACACGCTAGATCGGGTACTTATTAACCAACAACATCAACCAGCAGAGGACGAAATCATGGGGAAGGGCCTAGATGATGCTCTCAGGTTCATCAGAGAGATATTGAAGACTGACAAACTGGAGTTACAGCAGATATATCAGCAGAGGAAACAAACGAAACTCAGGAGTGTTACACCTAACTCAGACGTCCAAGAGATCGATCCACCGGTGGTGAACTCCAGTAATGAAGCTGATCCGTCAGAGAAAAGCGACAACGATGAAGAAGCTCCGGAATCACAGCTATCTCAAGCTTCACATACCTCTGCGGAACCTGATGTTTCACTTCCGTGGTCATTACAAGAACATTTCATATTTGAGGAAGGTCTCAGAAACAAGTACACAAAGGAACTAGCTACCCCTGAGATCGAGTTGAATGTCCAGCTACAAAGGTTTACCCACGAGGTCTCCAATATTCGTTGCAGAAAGTATAATGCCGTTAAAGAGGATATTTGCAATTTCACTTTCCCTTCTGAACGAGAACTCTTCATTCATGATTCAGACAGAACCTACCATCCGAGAGACGATGGGATGTATTGCCACATATGCCTTATTCACAATCAAAAGGCCAAGCCTTACAAAGCACCAGCTGCCTTGAAGGCCCATATCTCCAATCTTCATGATGTCCAGGGACAAGGGGCCGTCTTGTTAACATTCCTTGGTTGGTTGATGATGCACAATGAAGGTCTAGACAAACACACATTCAAAGGTCAACATCCTGAGCTGAAGGATGTATGGGAGCCTATCAACGAATATCTAATGAGTCTGGAATGAACGAAGATGAACTTTTTGCGTTTATAGTAGATGTACCCTCTTAGATAACTCCGCTTATTCCCGGGTTGACGGAATTACTGGTGTATGCGAGGATTTGGTTGAAAGTTACGAGTAAAACAGAGGTCAGTCGTCAATGAGTAAACCCAGAGCAATGACACTAGACTCGTCACTGAATACCCAGCCAAACCTTGTCAAAGTACCGTATGTCTCACTGCTTATCGCTAATACCTGAAAACATCCTTACACCAGCTCGATTACGATTTCCAAAATTATACAAACTTGCCTTCAAAACCCACCAAAACTTACAAGCAAAAGAGGATTTAGACACAGTCTAGAGTCATCAACACACACTTGGTCGGCCATGTTCAGAAATATTACACGTCTTAAGACCTTTAGGTCTGCCAAAGCGCTTCCCAAAAGAATCATAACCGTCCAGAACTCCCGAACGTTTACACATTCGACAATGCTACGTGAGCCTGAATCAAACCATACAGAGATGCCCAAATTCCCAAGTCCCGTGATCATTGACGAGAATACGCCAACAGTTGGTACGACGGAACCTGAAGGACAGCCGCCTAAGAAGTCAGAGAATATCTACCTTGATACAATGAAGATCTTCAATGAATTGAAAAGCTTGGGGTTTACAGAGACTCAAAGTGATGTTATCTTAAGATTGATCCGAGAGAACATAACTGCTAATCTAGACAAACTTCAGGGCCGTATGCTGACGGAAGAGGAACTAGAGAACGAATTATATTTATTTGAAGCTGCTCAAAGTGAGTTGAGGGTTGAGACAAAGAATTCAAGAGAATTGGATTTGAAGACTTTACAGATTGAAAAGGCAAACTTGGAGATCTTATTGAACGAAGAGATTGATGAATTGAATGAATTCCTGATCATGAAGAAGAATGATTCACAAGTCCGTATCAATGACCAAAAATCTGAGAACACTTTGTCGCAAAAGAAGATTAAAGCCATGATCCAAGATTTGGATAACAAGATCTCCACTGGTATCAATTCAGAAATCAAGTCAGAAGTTGAATCCCTGAGATGGCACACCACTAGATCTGGTCTTACTGCTGTTTTGGTATTGGTGTTCAGTATCATGGGTGGTGTCAGTATAAGTAAAAGAATCAACAGGGAGGAACAACCTACTGAAGTGATCTTGAGAACACTTGAACCGGAAGATCACAACATTGATGAAGATGAAGAGCATAACAAGCCTGATGAGCTAGATTTAAATCTAAAAGAGAAGCATGAGTAAATGAACGTTGCATATGTATTGTGAAATTGTAAGCGCTACATCAACATTCTTGTAAAATAAACGAATTAGGGCATATAATCAAGTGAACAATGAACATCTAGCTGGTGATCTAATTTGGTAGAGGTTGTTTAACATCTTGTAACTCGTAAGAAGTTTGACCTTGTGATTGTGAACCAGCACTATCAGAAGCTTCGTCAGCTTGTAAGTATTCAACTTTACTAAACTCTCTACCCATTTCAGCAAAAGACATGCTGGATTCCAGATCCTTGCATTCTTCAGTCTCTAGCATATCTAGACCTTTCAATTCTTCTTCTTCAGAAATACGTAGTTTACAACCTGGGATATGATCAACAAGGAAACAGATAGCATATGTGAAAACAGTGGTCCAAGCAACAATGGCAACAGTACCAGCTAATTGATACCCCATTTGAGCCCAATGATGGAAGATCCAACCACCTTCGATCTCTGTAACACCGTCATAACCGGCAATAGTTGGAGAGCCAAAGATACCTAATAGCAAAGAGGCAACCATACCACCGATACCATGAACGTTGAAACTGTGGGTAGTGTCATCAACGCCCATCCATTCGGCAATATCATACGTTAGACGACAAACAGCTGCAGTAACAATGGACCCGATAGCGACTGCCCAAGGTTCCAAGTACCCACAGGCAGGAGTGACAAACACAAGACCAACAATTAGACCTTCAGTGATGGTTTTCAACGACCATTTACGTCTGATGTAGTAGTCGATACCGACAAAGGTGACAATAGCGAATGCTGAAGCTAATTGGGTATTGGCCATGATGTATAGAATTCTCCCATTCTGAATAGTACCTGGAGTACCAGAGTTGAAGAATAACCAAGGATAATAGATCAACAGGGCACCAAGAAAGTTTAAGATTGGATTGTAAGGCTTTGCATCTGGATATTTGGAACCTTTCTTGCATTCAATTCTTCTACCCAGGTAGTAAGAATAGACCAAAGAGGCAACACCAGAGGAAACATGCACAGGACCACCGCCTGCCAAATCGTCAGAGCCCAGCTTATATAACCAGCCATTAGCGTTCCAAGTCCAGTATGACGTTGGGCAGTAGACAACAGTGGCAAATAACATACCAACGATTAATGAAGGAAACACTCTACCTCTGTCGACAATAGCACCTAAGAAGATCTGGAGAGTGGCAACAGGGAAGAAACCAGTGAAGACAAACGATTCAATGGCTGGAATGGTACCCCCTTCATAAAGTGGAGCAACACCAATATCACGTAAACCAGCGTGCTTGAAACTCCCAATCAAGCTTGAGCCTGAAGTGACATTACTCAATGAGAAGCCAAACAGGTACCATTGGATGAACCCCAAAGATGTAAGCATGTAGGCCTGGACAGCTAGCGACAGTAGTGACTTTCTGGTACTGTAGAATAAAGCGATACCTGGAGTGATGACAAGGACACCAACAGTGCAACAGGCGATGTATGCCATGTCGACAGGGTCCAAAGAGGCCGTTTGTTCTTCGTAGGAAGGCATTGTGGATTCCTATAGCAGAAGGTAGTGCTCTTGAGGAGAAGGGATCATACACACACCAAAGAAGAACATTGCGGATGGTTGTGCTCTTATATACCGATCTCCTAAAACTTGGTGATCTAGAATCGAATCTAAAAGGACCCTGATATTATTTCATCTTATATGAATAATTGTTGGCGGTTGTAGCGGTTGATAAGCACTGATAAGCTCGAGAGAACAACGTGGAAATCACAAGGGAATTTCGGGTAAATGTGCAACTGCAAGAGGCACCTTAGCGTAGTTGTGACAATAGACAGCGTAGTTCACTGATTGTTCTCCGTCTCGTAGACGGTTCACTGTCTGTTTGAAACACAAGCGGTCTCTCTGTGTAATTGAATCTCAAGAAGTAACCGAAGGAGGATGATCCGTACTCCCAGAAGCACCCCGTGTCCAGCATTGGCATTGCCAGGTACTTTGATCAATTCTGCCCAGCTTCTCTTCCCTTCTGAAGCAACCTCACCGATGTTGGCTGTGCCATCTTATCAGTGCTCCTATCTCGGGTCTCGGTAACTGGAGATTGACAGAATTCTAGAACAAAGGGTCCTTTCAGGGTCCTTTCAGGGTCCAACGAGTGCATATATTAGAGCTCTGACCACCGTAGACCGAGTACTAAGTTAGTAAGTGGAAGACAGAAGCGTCTCTGGCATTGAATTTGTCTTGCGCTGTCCCACAATTTACAGAAGGGAAGGCCTTGAAACCCCCTTTTCTTGCTTATCCATATCCTGATAAACATCCTTATGATCACTTGGCAACGTACATTTTAACCCTTTTCGGTTTATTCAAACAAAGACTCGCTCCTGGCGGCGTTTTACACAAGTGTGATTTCTTTCATGCGCTCAGTACCCCATACATATTGTGTCAAGCTGTTGTCACGACGTTGGAGACTTGAACAACTGCAAATCAAGAGTGATGTAGGCAGTCAAAACCAAAAACATACAGCTGGTGCATGTCAGACTAGCAATAATTAGGTGCTAACTTATCAACTCTACAAAGAATTTAACTTAAAATCATAACGATGCATTTAAAATCAAATATAAACCTGTTAGAACCGTTAAAAAACTTCGACTGTGTAAGAATCATCCTCTTTGAATTCAAAGGAGTGTATTCATGCAAAAGGGTAAAAAACGTGAAAAAAGAAAGATAGGATGGAGGCATTATCATTAAGTTTTGTATTTGTTGTTGTGAAAATGTGGTATTGGGCATGAAGGAATGTTTAGTTCAAGGCATCAACGTAGTAAGAACCAAAGACACTCCAGTGGAACTTGCATAGTAGAGCAATTCTTGAACTTAGAGCAGCTAGATCGTCGTCATCCTTTTCTGGGATCAAGTTGGTCAATTGGACAACGTCTTTGGAGTTACCATCATCTAATTCTTCAATCTTTTCCTTGATTGACTTGAACACCTTGGATTCCATTAATGAATAGACTGGAGATGATGGTTGAGTTTGTTTGATCAACCAGTTGAATGCAAAATCAATGGTGGAGTCTTTTGGTAATGGACCATCTAAATGGGCACGACGAACCAGTTGTAAAGCAATAGAACCAATGTTTCTAGTCCATTTGACATTACCATCATCATCAGTGACAATGGCTAAAACTTCCTTCTTGATGTCATTGATGATATTAGTCTTGAACAAATCAGCACGTTGTTGGTTGGTTAATGAGCTGTTCTGGACAACTAGTTGACGGTATAGAGCAACACATAGTTGGACACAGACTAATTGACGAACATTGGCTCTTAGAACAATTAGTCTAGAGTGGTCAAATGCTAATGATGATGGGAATTCAGAAACCATCTTGGAGCAGGATAATAATGACAAGATGGCACTGATGGAAACATGACGTGGGGTAGATGATAAATCAGATGATGATTCAGTGGAAGAATGTGATTTGAACCATTTGATGGAATCTTGAATGTCTAGTTTGCAACGTGAAATCATCTGTAGGAAGTAATCACGCTCGAATTCAACGGCAGTTTCAATCAACACTGGCCTTAGGATTCTGATTTGATGGTTAGCAACGTCTAGCTTCATAGCTTCCAAGATGGTGAAGATCATTCTTAAACCTTCGATTAATTTGTCAACTGATTTAGTTTGATCAGCTTCTTGGAATCTGGTGTTCATTTCATCAACCCATGGATCTCTCATTGGAGCACAGTGTGATTTGAAGATGTTGGATAACCATTTGGACAAGGAGATGAAATCTAATGAATTCGTGTTCAGTTGTTGCATGATTAGTTCAATGTCCAAAATGTCAATGACTGATTGTTTGTCCTTGGATGGTAGCAAACTGATCAAGATTTCACGTAGAGTTAGGAACAAAGTTGGTAATCTTGACAAGTTCTTGTTGAATTTCTTGAAACCAGAGTAGTAAGATTCAACTTCATCCTTAACACCATTCCAGTACTTTTCATAAGTGATCTTCTTACGACGACCTCTTTCACCATCAAGGTTTGGTCTAAATTGTAACTGTGGATCAAATAGAATGTCATGTCTCAGTTGTGGGTTCTTTAGAATTTCAGAAAGATCAATTTCTTTTAATGATTGGATATTCACAGGAGGCAGTGGTGGTGGGACGGTGAAATCGGAGATCTTGACTTCCTTTTCAATGGTTGTGGATGACTTGGAGCTGGTGGTGGATTGGAAAACAATGTTTGGTAATGATCTTGATCTGTATTTTCTGATTTTAGCAGCGCGTAGGGATCTTCTTCTGCTAGACTGTTTCAGTAGATCGGAAGGGGTCTTTTGGTTGTCAACAGGGATGCTTGGGGTGACACAGCCAGAGGAGACGAATGAAGGGTGGTTCTGATGATCAAACATAGGCTGTAGGTTATGTGGAGCGCTATTCACGGCCTTCTGCACGGCATCGACGGTCATAGTGTGGTGGTTGACAGGGGTCTGAGAGTCTGTTGATGGAGAGGCAACGTCGTTGGAGGACACGTCGTCAGAGGTGGAGGAGGCGGAGGATGGGGCAGGGGCCTTTGAGGAGCCTGCAGTGGAGTCCAGTCTTGCTCTCTTGATGTGGTTGGCGTCGGATGGGGTGGCAGCGGAGGATGTGGACATGACTCTTTTGGATGTTTGATCAAAGAACACTTGTCTAAATTGTTCTTCCTGTAGGATATGCTGGTCGTTGTTGTCGCTGTTGTTGTTGAACTGGGAATTCATTCTGTGCTATGAGTGGATACAAAGAAACAGAGTATCGGGGGCAAAGTTAACAGTATCTCCAGTGTGATTATGAAACAAAGGGGGATAACGGTAAGCGAACAGTGGGGGGCTCCAGATACAGAGCTGTTTGGATGGCAAGTATATTAGGAAAGGGGGGCTAGAATAGCTTTAATGGCAAAGACTATAATACAGCTTTTGGGAAGGGAAACAGGGTATTGGGAAGTGAGAAAATTTAGGGGAAAGTTGGTTGTATTAAAAAAGGTCTCCCAAATTTTCAGAATTTCATCAAATTTCTGTTGATGTTCTTTTTCAAC
This sequence comes from Taiozyma rabaulensis, assembly GCA_030574855.1. Classification (NCBI taxonomy): domain Eukaryota; kingdom Fungi; phylum Ascomycota; class Saccharomycetes; order Phaffomycetales; family Wickerhamomycetaceae; genus Taiozyma; species Taiozyma rabaulensis. The sequence goes on from JAJMFP010000170.1 coordinate 167,495, forward strand.
GTTTTTTTCTTTTCCGCGAATTTCTACCGCACAAAAAAGAAACTTTGGCGCGAAAACTGAAAAAGAAACGCTGCCCAGAAAAAGAAAGGCAAAAATGAAAATGCGGAATTGGCGCAAATCCCAAAACGGGCGCATCTCCGTTGGCGGTTTTGAAGGTGTTGTGGTAGTGTTAGGGAGATGAAAATTTAACAGACAACTATTTGAAAGCGTCTCTACAAGCCAAAGTTTCCCGCAGCAAAATCGGGCAAGTTTTGCCACCGCCACCCGACGCTGCCCATGACCCCGGTGACTCCCAACGCCCTTCGTAAACGTCCGCAGCTGGTGCCGGCAGCACATCTGCAGCGCTCGGATTTAACAGAGCTGTTACAACCTTAAATCTGCACCGAAGGCTGTACTACCGGGGCAACAGCGAGCGGAAATGGCCCCTTGGAGGCTTTGCCGCGAATTTCGTCACCGGAAAAAAGTATAAATGATGTGCATAATCATGCAGGCTGACGCGCATCCTGTGACTAAACCATGCAAGATTCGGACATAAACAGTCACCGACGATCGTGTTTGGTTTCTTTTTCCCCTTTGAAGTTTGCAGATTTTCGAGGTCAGCAGCCAATTGAGCCCTGTGGATTGTGGCCAAAAGAAAAGAAGAGGGCGAATCGAGGAAATGTTCGGTGCTTTTAAGCTTTCGGCCAGGGCAGCAGCGGCGACCCAGCCAGGAGATCGGCCTTGATCCAGAGAGGCCCGCTCGGTGGCTAACTTTCTTAACTTCTGGTTTAGCTCCTGGTGCCATTCCCGAGCCACTGATTGGCTGCTGGGCTGACACAAACTCGACCCAAGTGAATGCCGAAAGGGACGGTTGCTCTTCTGCCCACGTCTTCTGCGCAGCGCCACCCAGTGCTGGTCCAGCGTGGTGCTCCGTGTGTTGTGTCCCACCTCCTAGTTCCACTTCCACCGTCTGTAGCTGCTCCGCTCCTGCTTGACAGTCCCGCACTCCATACACTCATGACGATAGCGATTCCGTGCTGTAAAGGTTGCACACGGCCTAAACTTGTCTAAAACGTAATCGCAGGGGAACGAATCCCTGTACAGTTGCCAACTGGCCCCAGTGACCACTCGGCTCTCTGGGGGAAACTCTAAGCTAATTTAGTCTTTTGGTGCTACAGTGGTGGAAATCGTTCCATAAGGTCGTGTGCCTTTGTTGATGTTTACGGATTTATAACTACTAGCACAGAACGTAGTTAGAAGGAACCCACCTGGCCCAGCATTTCCGCTCTATTGTACATTGTCCGCCCCTCTCCACCCTGGACGCCCGCCGCTGCTGGGCCCCAGTGCACTTTAACCCGTTGTGCCATCTGAGACACATCGTCACCGTTATGTGTCAAAACGTTAAGCTTGCTGCAAAGATCCAAGACTCTGGCACAGCCCACCTCGGGGCTCTAGACCAGGGTACCTGACAAATAAAACGGCCGTGTGAGTGTACGAGTAGGCAAGATACCGGTAGCGGACCAGTGCCTGTTCCAGTCCTGGCCCGCTAGATCTCAAGATGATAAGTGGTCTTGCATTACACGTCAGATCATGGGCATGGCCATCTGGATTTAGCTGTTTGGGAATCTACACCGTGAGGTCTAGAGGCAACCTTCACAACTTACTTACTCTATACGGAAGTCGTGTCCTCATCGACGTTTCATTAATCATTTATTATTCATGCATACTTCTCCACGACGTACTGGAACAACTTTGTCGCTAAGGTCTTATCATTAGGAATACCATACTTCAAATCTTTATGGATCAAAGTCAAATTCTCATCTTCTTCACCTTCTTCCACGATTCTCTTTACGTCTTTGATATCAACCCAAAATGCTTCTTCTAATTCCAAATCATGACCCAGATGCGTATTGGTATCCTGAACAATAGCAACACAACCAAGCATGATATTCACAGGGTATGGCCAAGGTTGGGATCTCACAATGTTAACTTCAGAGACTTTAAGACCTGATTCTTCCCAAACTTCACGACGCACAGCATTTTCAATTGTTTCACCAGGTTCGATGAAACCTGCAATATGTGTGTACATCCCCTTTGGAAACTTGGATAATCTTGTGAATAGCACTTTGTCATACGTGGAGTTCAACACACAAGTGATCAAAACAGGGTCCAATCTTGGGAATGAGGCATTGGACACCGGAGCGGTCTTCACTGGACATGCAACATCATCTTTAGAAGAACATAGTAATTCAGAACCGGCATTGATAGGAATTGTGGCAGCACCACAACCTTTACAATGTAGAGTCGAGCTTAACCAATCCAAGTACATCTTGGCCTGTGCAAAGATGTTTGACTCATAGTAATCAACATGTTGATTGACCAGTTCTCTAGTCTCCAAAGATTTGATATGCGGTTGTGAATAAACTTTCTCTCTGAAGGATTCGTGTTTGGAAATCTCAATGGCATAGTATGGGATACCTGAATAATCCTGGTATTTGAAAGGACTAAACTTTCTTTCATCGATACCCAGGAAATGGATCAATGGGGATTTCTTCAACTCAATTGAACGTTCTCTATTCTGGTCAACCCAATCATCCAAGATCTCTCTATTCTTCGATCCAATGGCCTCGTAATCCAGCGTAAGCAACTTGTTCTTCTTTGTATCCACCACTGGGGCCAGTTGATCCAAGAAGATGTACTTGGCGTATGGGGAAGAGATTGACTGTGCAACAAAGGTTGGGTCATTGCGGAGGAATGAATGACGATTCAGCGAATTGGCACCGAAATAGATCTCATCTTGAGCAGTGGAATATTGACGGAATGAAACACGAGGCAGCCTTCTCAGTGGGAGAAGCCTTGCCAGCATTTTTGGAGTCACAGTTTCTGTTTCAAGGGGGGTTTAAAGAGAAAGAAAGATTTACAAGTTTCGGAGTTTTGACGTTGTTGATTTCTCCAACTTTTTCTCGGTTGACGGCTTCCACTTTAGTACCTACTCTTAACTACGGTGTGATGACTTAAAGTGAATAAATATATCATTTGCAAGCTAAATAAATAAGAACCTATAAACCCATGTAAACTTTTTCTATAATAATGCTTTCATTATAATTCATCCTTGACCTCCGAGACCTTTTCAGCTTCCTTCTTCCCAACGAATTTGGTCAAGTCACCTTCTTTGATACCTCTAGCAATGGAACTGACAAAGCCAATGGCTCTTTCAAACCCATTCTTACCAGCTTGGTAGTTCATAAACACTTCGTAGATCTTCTCTCTGGTGGTGGCAACGAAAGGACCATGTTGAACAATTTGTTGTTCTAAAGCCTGACCACCGATTAACACAAACTGGGTCTTACCTTCTTGGTTCTCTGGGACTCTGACATCAACAGTGGCACCATCTCTGTTGAAGAACACGGCGTTATGTTGTTCAATAAGTTTACCACCAACATCTAAGTTACCTTCCAAGATGTATAGGAAGACGTTGTAATCATCTCTGAATGGTTGAGAGACAACACCACCTGGTAGGACTTCAAAATCATAGTAATCAACAGCAACGTGGGCAAGATCTTGGACTGATTTGACACCATAAGCTTCACCAGCAATGACTTTAACAGTGACTTTATCGTCTGGTTTCACCACTGGGATTTCATCTTTCTTTAAATCTCTATAACTTGGGGCAATTTCCTTTTGGTCTTTAGGCAGATCAACCCATAGTTGCATACCATTGATGTAAGTACCAGTACCGTCGTCAATTGGCATTTCAGCATGGACAATACCTTTACCAGCGGTCATGAATTGCAAATCACCAGGGGTTAGAACACCTTTGGCACCTGTGAAATCTTCATGGGCAAATCTACCCTTTAGCAGATATGTGACAGTTGATTGACCATAATGAGGATGATCTGGGAAACCGGCCTTGGGGGAAACATTGAAGTGGTCCAACATTAGGAATGGAGTGAAGTTTCTCATCTTCATAGTACCAATAGAACGACGAACTTCGGCACCCATACCTTCTTCTTGTTGAACTGCAAGGAAGTACTTCAGGATAGTACGTGGAGCAACCATCTTGGTAGAAGTACTAGTTTGAGCGTGTGTTTTGGAAAATGTAGACAATGTGCGTAGAATCCTGGATAGTATTAGAAGCTTGTTGGTCTTCTAATTGATTTGATGAATCTGTGATGGAAATTTTCTGACACTTTTCGATTGAAAGTTGACACTTTCGTTCCTTTTATACTTCCTTTTGCAGGGTCTGTCTATTGTTTCAGAGGTCAAGTTAAACCGGCACACTTTGATACATAGTCAAGGCTCATCGCTGGGCAGAAATACCCGTCAAATCGGGACTGAGTAATTTTCGCGTAATCGTTACTAAAAATCATATAAGCACCGCTTCTCGCGCTCTGATTGGCTGGAATAGCCGAGGCCGCCTGTTAAAGCCCATTGATCATGATTATGTCACTTTGGACTAAGTTTGTGTCAGCCGTTGTTGATGATTCATTAAATATGAAACATACTAGTCAGTAATTGGTGATACTTTGTCACCATGACAAGAAGCTGACTCAGTGTGACAGTGTCTAGTATTATGAGAAGCTTCCAGCTGGCGATGTTGTACACACTTCATCTACATGTTGTATTGAATATCGACACATTCATGAACTATACATTAAACATAACTAATAAATGCTTGCAACTTCACACCTCCAAATTCACAACTTGTGCTTCATTTGTCTCTTAGAGATCTTGTTGAACTTATCTTGTGGGATATGATCTAGCCATTTGTATAGACCACCAATGATTTCCTGGGCATTGGTGCTTTGTAAATCTCTGATGAAATTAGATCTAATGATCTTCTTGATATCTCTGATACTACCAACTTCCAAATCTTTGACTTTAGTGTAGAACTCTTCCAAGACCAAGTCATTGAATTTGTTCACGTCTTTCAAGTTGTAAATCTTGTTGATTAGACCCAATTCATGCAATCTCTTAGCCTTGATTGGACTTGACAACAACAATGCCTCATTAGCGGTACTTAGACCCAAACGGTGAACCAAGGTAGCAGCAGCGGCACCTTCAGAGACTAACCCCAAGTTGGCGAATGGGGTCAACAAGAAAACGTCTTCATTGATAGCGTAGACAAAGTCGGCAAGAGCCACCAGGGCTGAACTTAGACCAACAACAGGACCGTTCAGGGCAACTAACAAGATCTTGGAATGGTCGTGGAAGACGGTGGTCAAATATGCGTTTCTAGCGGTGAACTTACTCAACCAGTAGTCAGTCTCACCAGTCTTGTCCAACTCGGCACCAGCAGCAAAGTTCGTGTCCTTGACGTTGGCACCTGCGCTGAAGTAACGGCCAGTGGACTTGATGTATGTGATGATGGTGTTTGGATCACGGTCGGCCCTGTCAACAAGAGTCCCTAGCAGCAAGTATTGGTTGTTGTCCAAGGCGTTCAGGCCCTGAGGCAAGTTTAATGTGATGATGGCGACTTTGTCGCGGACTTCGTAGAGGATGTCTTTGCCTTCGGACATGTTGAGATTGTGATTGAGTAGGTTGAGTGTCTCGCTGGTAACTGGCAGTTGGCTCTAGTACTTTGGATCAACGATTTGAGGTCTTGCGCTTTCTCAGGTTTTTATACGTTTCACTTGTGGAGAAATTCTTATCTGCCGAGGAACTTTCTGGGGTAGACCAAAACGGTTTAAAGCGCACACATTTGCCGTGAAAATGCCTGTAATTTGGGGTGAAATCCAACAAAACCGTTCACAGTTCTGGCGATGATTCTTGCAAATAGCTTTCGCAAAGAGTGACGCCCTTTTACACTCAGAATAACCTCAAATGATTGATTATGTGTCAAAATGCGCCCAAAGTCGGAACTCCACTCGCTATTCACGTGATATTTGCCCATTTCCGGATTTCGAAAATTGTGGCCCACTCTAAAATTTCGTCGACTGCCAAAATCAACACTTGTGAGCACCCTCTTGGACGCCACTCTCACTGCCCTGAACGTTAAAGATGAGTCTTACTGGTAACGTTATCGAATGGATCAACAAACTGTGAGTTTCCCTTTGTTGGGTTTAGATTGCGTTGCGTGTTTTTTACCCCAGATGCATCCAATCCAATGATGATCTTATCACCCCCATTGTTTCCCAAATAACTAACAATTTCCTACAGTCAAAAGGATTACTACACCACTCCTTACGAAGAATTGGTTGAGTTAGGTCTAGTTGGCCGTTTAAAACTATACGACTGGACCGTTGAACTAGTTGGTGTCGGTTTGATTGTTGGTTTAATCGCTTTGTTCACTTTTGGTGCTCAATTGAACAAATCTTATGTTAGCTCTGTTGTCAGTGCCATCAAACCTGTCTTGGATGACAATTTCTTCCAAGTTGGTGCTAGCAAAGATCAATTGTTGGTCAAGGACTCTCCAACTTTGTTCACTTTATATTCTACTGGTAGAATTAACTTCCAACATTTAACTGCTCAATTCAAATTAGCCCCAAGACAAAACTTGTTCTTCTACTTTTTGGAATCCGTTGTTTCATTCTTCTTTGAAAGCGTTCCAGCTCCAGTTGATGCCGTTGAAATTGTTTTGAAACCATCCCAAGATAACAAGATTGGTAACTACATCTTTGCCATCGTTAACAAAGACGGTATGAACAAATCAAGAGAAGAAAACTACTACTTATCATTGACCAAGACCACTGAATCATCAACTTTACCAACTGAATTTGTTTTCATGAGTGAATCCACTGAATTGAACAATGGTTTAATCACCGAGGAATTAAAGACTGTTTTAGCTAAATCATCAAAATTCCTGAAATATTTGGCCATTACTGATTTACCATCTGAAAAACCAGTTTCTGAAAAAGAAGCCGAATCCTCTCCAGAATTGATCTTATCATTGAAATTATCAACTTCAAAGGAAGATTTACAAACCATCAAGGAACTAATCGCTCAATTCATCGAATTAGGTGACCGTGCTTCAACTTTCCAATTAAAAGCTGATCAACAAAAGAAAATCCACAATGTCAGAGTTGCTGAAATCACCAAGATCCAGAAGGCTATCCAAGCTCAGAAAGATGAAGAATTGAAAGAACAAAGATTAGAAGCTGAAAGAGAAGCTAGAAGATTGAAAGAAAAAACTTTGTCCCCAGAAGCTCAAGACAAATTAGACAAAAAACAAAGAGAAAAGAGAGAACGTAGAGCCAAGAACAAACAAATGAAGAGATTCTAAGTTGGCTGGCTTGATACAACCTTTTAATGTGCATTTGTGTATAATAGTACAATGTCCGTGATTTAATGTTATTTCAACCAGCTTGTAGAGGATCACGCCAACTACGATCAAGTATGAATATCAACTAAAAATTCAATTCTCAAATCTACCAGAGTGTTTAAGCTTCATCTTCATAGACAGTTGGATCCCAAGTCAAGACTTCGTATGAATCCAAGTCCAATTTCTTGTAATCTTCATCATCCAGTTCGATCTTATCCAAGACTGTGTAGTTATCTTGGATTCTTTCAGTATGGACAGTCTTGGCTAATGGGATGAAACCTTGGGCATATGACCATCTCAATAAGACTTGAGCAGTGGTGTAATTGTGCTTCTTAGCAATCTCGACAAGTAATGGATCATCCAGTTTCTTACCTTGAGTCAATGGAGAGTAAGCTTCCAAATAGAAACCGTATTTCTTACCATATTCTTGCAAGTCTTTTCTTGGTAGCCATGGTTGTAATTCAACTTGGTTGACAACTGGCTTGTATTTCAAACCTTCCCAAGCGTACAATTCATCCAAATGTTTGGTACCAAAGTTTGAGACACCAATTGATTTGACTTTACCTGAATCAACAGCTTCTTGTAAGGCTTTCCAAGTGCCTAATCTCTTTTCCTTGTTTGAGATTGGTGAATGGACCAAGAACAAATCGATGTATTCGATGTCTTTAGCACGTTCTAATGAACTTTCAATGGCCTTTTGGGTGGCTTCATAGCCGTGTTCATCGTTCCAGATCTTGGTGGTGAAGAAGATTTCTGATCTTTTGACTTCTGGGAACTCTTTCAAGAACTTCGCAATACCTTCAGCGGCTTCTTGTTCATTACCGTAGATTCTAGCTGAATCGATGTGTCTGTAGCCGACTTTCAAGGCTTCGTAGGTCAATTGCTTAGCAACGTCCTTTGGGGTTTGGTACAGACCGTAACCGGAGACTGGGATGGTCTTGCCGTTGTTCAGAGTGATCAAAGAGTCCTTTTGTAGAGCCATTGTGATTGTATCGAGTGGATTTGTGGCAATTGGTGGCAAATGGCAAGAAACAATTCACAAACCAGCTTTGTCGCCTATTTGTAATCGAGAAAATGTGGCGCGCTTACAAAATCAACGTTTGATATGGGGAAATTTTTGATTGTTCGGATCGGTTAAACTAAGTGGACGTTATCACACAATTTTAACCGCCTTTTCACCATCGAAGGACCTAAATATTTCCAAACGACCCTCCCCAATCAAGTGGTTCAGGGTCCAGTTGAGCCTGATACCTTTCAGTTCACTGAAACGCGCCTTGTTTTTGGCGTATTTCTCCGTTAATTCCTTCATTGGTAACTCTTTCCATTTCGTACCGTTGAGTGATCTATGAATCAATTTGGAAGAGGATTGTAGAAGTTTGACAATGAAACCATGCTTGGGAAGTGATAAACTCAATTGGGTTGTATCTGTGGGTATCAACGATAGAAAACCTAGTTTCACAAGTGTGGCAATCTCTGGCTCTGTGAATGGGATTTCTGATTTGGCTATAATGCTGAAGTTCTTCGTAGAGATATGGTCAATGAACTTTGTAACAACTGATTTTTCATCGTCATCTTTGGTCTTGTTGTCATTTGTAGCGATCTTGAGATAATCCTCTATCCTGATGATCAAATCACAAGTGATGAACTGTTGATCAGGGATTGAGATGATCTTGATCTTGTTAGCTTTAAACAACTGGTTACATTGTTGATCAACAAATGAGTTCTCATTCAAGAACAATGAGCATAATTGTGATTTGGTTACCAGTGGGGGCACGATAGTTCTAAACTTGTTGATATGTTCAGTGAAATCAGAATTCAGCTGTTGTGGGATCACAGACCACCTATATGTGTTGATGAAGTCAATTGCCTTCATGATATCCTTCCCATTGAAGTCACTCTCTGCCAATCTGTCAGTGTTATCCTTGTTATGTCAATGAAAGGCTCTGTACATACCTAGCTTGACATTCGTCTCTTTCAAAGTCAGCCTATCTCTATTCTTTGGGCCTCTTGTTGAATGTTTACCGGTCCTCAGGGCACTCAAATCACCCTTCAGCTGTTTAAGCTTAGCATCTGCCCTCTTTGACATGTCATCAGTGTGTGTTTTTGGCAGTTAAATGCTGGAAGTGGCGCTCAAGTTATCTTGCTTCACTTTTTAGTGCTGTCCGGATTTGGCGACTATCCATAGTTAAGCCATTTACCCGGCGCTTAGTTAGAATAGAGTACATCACCTAGCTTCCTTTTGCTCCATTAGAGTGGTTCTCTTATTATCGAATACTTGACATTTGTCGTTTTCTACTCTAAAGCTTAGAAAGTTCTCTCTACTGAGTTTTATCAGTCAGAAACGACAAAAACTCCTTCAGCCATTGGTCCTCCGCATTATGCAGAAAAAGGAAATTTATTTTTTCCTTACTAAAAAACAGTACAGTTCCCAATTTATCGGGTAATCCGCGACTTTTTGCATGCAATTCCACCATAAAGGCTCATTATCAGTGTCACGTTTTAACAGGTATCTCCTAACAATAGAACCGTTTCACTATAAAATCTGGAACAATCGCTGGAATTTTGACAGGACGGACGTTAATCAGTGAAATCATTACTTCACAGGTTGTTAACACACCAACTGCCACAAGCTCACTGTCCACCGTCTTAGTCTCAACCATCTGCAATCTGCAAACCACGCCAAACAGAACACAGACACACAATGCCTTCATCTTCAGTGACACGTTCTATCTTCACCTCCATCAAAGCCGTCTTAAAGCAAGAAGGTATGGGTGCTCGAGTGCGTCGCTCCATAGGTACGATCAAGATGAGAAACTTCACACCGTTCCTGATGCTTGACCATTTCGATTCTCCACCAGACTCTGGATTCCCAGATCATCCACATTATGGTCAATCCACAGTGACATATTTATTACAAGGTCGAATTGCCCATGAAGATTTCACAGGGTCCAAGGGGGTCTTATCACCTGGCGATTTACAATTCATGACTGCTGGCCGTGGTATTGTCCACGCTGAAATGCCAATTGATGATGGTACGGGGGACTACATCACTGGTATGCAACTATGGGTTGATTTACCAAAAGATCAAAAGGAGATAGCACCAAGCTACAGGGATTTAAAGGCTAGTGAGATTCCAGTGGTTACACCAGATGATAAAGTCACAGTGAAGGTCATTTCTGGTGAAAGTTACGGTGTCAAATCCGTGCAGGATTTAGCCCACGTTGATGTTGATTATTATGATTTCAAGGTCTTACCAGGTGGCTCTATCATACAGGACTTTAATGAAAATTACAATGTGTTTCTATACATCCTTTCGGGATCACTTGTGGTCAACGGTCAAGAATTCCAAGATTACGATACCATTTTCTTCAAACGTGATGGTAAATCCGTGACTGCTTCAGTGCCAGAAGGTCAAGAAGGTGCCACGCAATTCGTCTTGATTGGTGGTCCAGTTTTAGACCAGGAGATTGTCCAATATGGTCCATTTGTTGCCACGTCGATGTCCAAGATTCAAGAAGTTGCCAACAATTACCAGACTGGGAAGAATGGGTTTGAAAGAGCCATTGGGTTTCAAAGTTCCATTGCAAAGAATGGCGGGTTGAAGGCTAAAGAGGTGAAGGGCTTTTTAGAAAGTGCAAAGCACTGAAATGGAGGGTGTACTATGTACCTACCGGCTACTATCTTGTCTAATAGTACTTGATACTGAGCTATGATTATTTATTTGATACGTTATTTATACAAGTTTTTGCGTTGTTGGTAATCCGTAGACTACTATGACCGATGACTTTGAAGAGATGTGACTTAAACGACGAGCTGATTCAAAAGGGTACAGTCTACTATATACCCAAGGTCCTGGGGGCTCTTTGCACTAGTTCTGAGGCACTCGCCACTCTCTGGTCGCCTTGTACAAATGTTTTCACGGTGACAGCTGAAAGTTTTTCGTGAGCACTCCGAAAGTTTTCAGTAGGAGCTTTGAAAGTTTTGAGCCGACAAGGGAGAAAGTTTGCACCAGTGGCACCTGAAAGTTTGCTAGTGTGCTCGCCAAATGTTTGGGATCACATGTGCACATGAGTATCATTTGTTTTAAGTCTTCTCATGAAGAAAGCTACCTATATAAACATCAAAAGTAGAGTAAAAACCACCACACAGGACTCGTTAAGTCCGAAAGTCCGAGGATAGCCCACACCCAGACACCACCCGACACACAAAGAGCGACACCACACACAGAGCCCGACACCTCAGCAAAAGGACCCAGACACCAAACAAACAAGGACCAGACACCTGAGCGGCCCGGTAAAAGAGGTCGCTTACGTAAGACACAGGAATTAATTTTTGATGGAACTTTCGAGAGCAAACACCTCTGTGAGTGAACTATGACACACCAGCACACCAAATGCACGCTGGACTCTCTTGTCTTTGTCTATTATGCCGGTTTTTTGTGTCAAAGTGATTTTGGGCTGATAGAGATCTAGTTTCTGTTAGGGACCACACGATTTCCACAATTAGAGAACGTCATGCCCATAGAGGGAAGAGACATCAAAAGGAGAAATTCTACGTCTGTCAAGCATGTGAGCTGGATAAGATATCAGACCATAAGACGAAGAACCATCCGTCCCTGTGGTCGCTGAACATGCACTTCCGAGAGAATTCACATCGGTTTAATCATCAAAGAATACAAAAGTACTTGGTTGAAGTAGCAAAGATACGGCATCATGGACAAGACTTCACTTCGGATAGGTTCAAGGGCTTCCCTTAAGAGATTGGTAACATCCCACGCTACCTTGCCAGTGAGCGCTGGGATGAGTTTGGACCATACTACTGATACGTTATTAATGAGATGTTACGACTTTGTTTTTATAGAATTTTCAGGTATGTAAAAATCGGCCTGCTTATGGCTTCGCGAAATCGTTTTACATGTCAAGGCCTTGTGATAGATAGCAGCTTGTGGCAAACTTTTCCAATGGCGGCAGCCAAAGATGAGAGTTATGGACCTTGGATTTAGTTCATTGTGAATCTCTAGGCAATTATGCTCCCATCGGGAGTCTCTCCTAGCCAGTTCCGTCCATCTCCACCCACCTTTTTCCCCTTTTTGTGTCACCAATCTACTGCAGATCCCACAAAAAATCGCTAGTGTAACAAATCTCAAACTCCTTAACACACATCAAATTCGCCACCAAACCCGTTGAAAGTCACTTTTTAACCGCCATTATGGTTGATAAGCAATACACCTGTGTCATCAGGGAGAGTTTTGCCTCGACATACACCTTTGAGTTAGCTCTCAATGAGCAATTCGGCGTCAAATTGAAAGCTTATCAGGATCTTCACCCTGAACAACTCCAATTCTATTACAAGTCCCAAGAGATCTCATTAACTGATTCGCCCAACTCGATCCAATTCCAACTCTTTGGCACTGAGGAACTACCCTCTGTGCTGTACATCACTGTGAAAGTCGTCGATACGGGGTATAGAGTGTTGAAGATTATGAAGAAGTCCACGGATGGGTTGATCGTGAAGGCATCGCTGACAACATCGCTACGGGTGCTAAAACTGAATCTCAGTAAGCTTTCCAGTACTCTTAAAGAGACTTCTGAGACTATGTATGGTGGTGAAATTGTTCATCCGCTGAAGAATGTGAAGGAATTGGGGTTGCAAGATCATGATATCGTGGTCTTTGATACAGATGTTAGAGTTTTCAGAAATGGCAAGATAAAGCCTATCACGGACTTGACTGAAGTTATACACTCACCTACTATAAGCAAACTTCCAAAGTCACAATGGACATTCACTGGCCCAACGATATTGACACCTCCATCATCTAAAGACGAAGAGATTGAACCAAAACACATCGTCTCCCCTTTGAAAGTCCAACCACCATCAGGTCCAAAACTAACTTCACAAGCTCCGGTGGGTCCAAAGCTGATGATGAAAACCATTGAGATTCCACTAATTCCAATTCCTACTGCCCCAAAACAGACAATACAACTACCCACTAAATCACCGGTGGCCAACCCACCTACAAAGCGCCCATGGCCGCAGTGTGATACTTATATCCCAAAGAGAAGAGCATCCACAAGCCAACTGCCTTCAAAGTCATCATCATGGGTTAAAGACATCCACAAGGAGGAGAAAATTGAATTGTTCCCTAACAAAATTGGAGAGCCACAAGAGAAGATTACAAAGACTGAGAAGACTGAAAGTGACGAGGTGAAAGTGAAGGATCCATACATCTGCAAATTCCCACTCGGGGTTGGAAGTACCTGTGAAAAGACTTTTGAAGACTTGCTAAGCATACAGAAGCATAAGAGAAACATACACGATGCTAAAAATCATTCTTGCACGAAGTGTTATCGGAGCTATGATCATAAGGATTCGCTATGGACGCATCTAACGAATTATCACAAGATGGCAAGAGCTGAGACCTTGAAAGAGTTAACCATTGTTCGAAAGATTAAGGCAGATCTCAAGGGATCAGAGAAAATTCCAGGAACAGTCCCGGGCCCTAAGAAAAGAAAGAGCATTAATCGTCACATTGGAAGTGCAAGCAGCTTATCATCGTCTCCTAAGAAAGTTGCCGTCCCTATCACGCCAGCCATTGACTTGGACTATTGACCAAGGCTTGTGATCTCAATCATATTATATAGCTATCTAGAATAGACGCCGAACAATAACTAGAGCTTGAAGGTTTCCCAGTGGCGTTGAGAATATCTATACAAGTTTTGCGACCGGTTCGCGCCACATTCCAAGAAGTCGGAGAAAAACTTCGAAACCTTAAGTCTGTACCTGAAGGGATCAGTCAACGTCTAAAAATCAGTGAAAAGTAACACTTTGGCCCTGTCAGATGAACGAGGAAGAGTACAGGCTGGCCATACGGCGCCTGAGAGGTCCTGCATTGGTTCCCAAAGTTCCAGACATTGCTGAATCACTTGTGGTTCCACAGCTCCCTGGTCTGCTGCAAAAGGGTGCGATCCCTCCACACCAGGAGCCCTTTGCGAACTGGGGCCCCTTTAACCAACACTTCCCACAGGCAAACCCACCTGCCGCTGATGCCACTGTTGCTGCTGGCTCTACGCCTAAGCTTCCCAAGGGTAGTCGAGTTCTGCTGGTCTCTAAACCCGGCTTCAATTCGCTGATAACGAAGGCATCCCCAAAGACTACCATATCTCAATTACAATTACTGTTTTCGATCTATCAGAAGAAACTGTCTCCAATTGGTCAATCGATTACAGGAGGTGATCTCATTAACGATCTGACGCTCACAATTGCCGACTTGGGTGTCCAGGACCATGATGTGATCCAATTCCTTGATGAAGGTTTGGCTAAGCTGATCAGGAGTGATCATGGCTCTGACTTGGTTGAGAGTGATGAAAGCGATGGCGAGATCGAGGAAGATGTCTATCCAGAATTCCAAGAGTCCAATGTTGAACCAGTAAACCTGACAGATGAGACCTCTGCTGTGGTATCCCAAGGACCAACCCCACAAGAGATTATGACTACAGAAGTGGCCATCCCTACTCCAACACCAACCACTACCACCAACGACACACAACTGATTCAAACTGAAGCTGCTGCAGATCCGATTCAAGTCAATGTCGAATCCAACCTTCCAACCTCTACAAGCAGAAAAGTCCTTATCCCCGATGATGCTGACGTTATCGATATCAGTGATTCCGAAGATGAAGAAACACCTGAACCTCAACAACAAGAACAGACACCACCTTCATCGGCAAGCAACTCGCCAATATCCATTATTGAACGTTCTAGTCCTAGATCGTCAGAGGTCGCAGAGCTGGAAGATCAAAGGGTAATCAAGAGAAGAAGAACTGATAAGCCTACTTATGACCCTAATTTCACAATGATCAACCCTGAGAACATTGTTCAGACTCCACTAAGAAGCAAGACTCGTCACACTGAAGCTGAGAAGAGATTAGAAGAGATTTCGCTTCTAATATCTGACGATGAATTATCTCCCATCAATTCACCAACCATGGAGCCCCTGGTTCTACCTTCTATTGTTCCCAAACTACGACTTCTGGTACCATTCTCCACTGATAGCTCCTACAAATCATTCAACTCATCTAAAACTTCAGAAGGCTCACCAACTGATCGCTTTAAAGAGAGAAGGTCAAACTCGAAAAGTCAGTATACGCTTCAGTCTAAAACAGACATACGCAGAGTCTTTTCAAGGCCAATTATGCAACCTAAACACCCAACAGCTTCACATTCCCCTAAACAATCTGCAAAACCTATCTCAACTACCCATAGACCTGTCACAGCACAAGTGGTGGCCTCACAACCCTCGTTGCCTAATCCTTTAGACGCACGCAAGACTATTACCAAACCAAGACCCAATTTTGAAAACTCACTTTCCAATACTCTTCGATCTGCCAAAATAAGTGGATCTCATCCTTCTTCTCTCAAACAATACCCAACTACAAAACCAATCACAGAACGACCATTGACTTCTTCATCAGCCCAAACTCCAACCACATTTTCAAAAGTGTCACAAAAACTTTCAACAGAGAAACAGCTGTCACACTTTGCCTGGATTGATGAAGAACCACTCACGCCTATATCCTCAGATATAGAAGTTGATTACTCTCCAATGACTCGCGCTGTTGAGTCAGACTTTGATTCTGATCACTCCGAATATGACAGTCAATCATCACTCTCTGAAGATGAAGACCTGGATCGCGATCACTCGTCGTCAAAGGAAATCGAAATAAGAGATGACAAGTACTCCAAGGAATTCGGTGTTCATAAATTCAGAAGTGCTGGCTCAAAAGGTTATCAGTGTTTGACTACGGACCCATCAACTGGGATCGTCTGTGGGGCGTACATCGGGAAGCTCTTACATATGAATCGTCATTTGGAATCAGTTCACTCCAAGAGACAATTCGAGTGTCCCACATTCCTTGCGAGATTTGGTAGGAAAGACAATTTGAAGAAGCACTTGGATGGTCCTCGTGTACACCTGAAAACTTAAAGTGGCTGTTTCGAGGAAAATGACTGTTGACAATTTGGTATTTGATACGTATATGACCTTATAATCTTAACTAACGATCTGTACAGTCACACGTAGTCTAGCTGTCAGGCATGAAGATTGGTTTAGTACACTAGCTTAACACCTGGATTCGTCCTCAACATTACTAATATTTACTACAGCTCATGCAGCTAGGCCATTGATCTTACTGCGTCACGATTAAACCCCTTATATCGATTTCGCATTCTGTTAGCTGTAAAGCTGCAACTAGTCACAGACATATTAAGGGAGCTCATAGGATTTCAAGATTCTATTAGGTAGTATTCTTAAGAGTCCATGAGCAATATATGTGATTTGAAGGATTGGATGTAGTTTTGAATCAAAACTTTCTTCCTCATATCTCTGTTGTCATTCGCCAACTTCATCTTCTCGCATGATATCAGTAGAGTACGAATAACTGGGCTCTCCTCAGCTACCTGTCTTACTTCCTGGAGTGTCAGACCAGACTCTGCTAGCTCCGGGATGGATTCCATGATCTCATCCGAGATGAGACTTTTGGAGGGCTTTGTAGTCATTTGGCGTGGTGCTTCAGAGTTTATCACTGAGTCTGGAATAAGCGGTGAAAACTCACCTGTCACTGCTGTAGTAGTCTCTGGAGGAAGTAAATCAAACGACTCCATCATCTCTTCAAACTGTGACATTTTAAAAATTTTGTGGTATAAATATTTGAGTTCAGGGCGGCAGGTAAGATTTGGTGCTTCTGCGTCCAAAAAAGTCCGAGAGGTAAATTATCTGATCGTTCAATGAAAACGCAGTGACTGATTATTTTCAATTGTTGCTTGGATTAATGCTTCAGCGTCTCCTGGAACGTCTTTTGGCGATGGGGAGCTCTTAAAGTGGCTCTCAAGAGTTAAAAAAAGCGCCAACTTACTTCAGCTACTCAAAACGAGCCAATTTACCGAGTGAGCAGCAGAGAAGTCGATAAAGGTTTCTTTGTTCACTACAATATGCCTGGTAACAGTATGGAGGAATTGTGGCAGCAAGAAGCTAGATTGGGTTTAGGTTTCAGATATAATACCCTGAACGTAATTCTGATAGAGCCACTCAACATCCAGATCCACGTAAATGATAGATCTTTAGTATTTTACGAGATATTTGAATTCCTTGGTCTTGATACCCAGAACCACAATTATTATCTCTTGGGGAATCTGATAGCTCCAACGATGACAGTTGACGAAACCATGGAGTTTGATGCCTCTTACAACGGTGTAGGAGGCTATATCTTTGAGTTTTGGGACCTCTTCATGTCTGGCACTATTTGCCTTGGTCTCAAACAAGAAAATATGCTCAGTTTCTACGCTGTAAAGCCAGGGTATGACATACTGAAGCTTAATTCAGATAGCAATCTTGTGACTACGGGGGATCTGGTCAACTACATGAAGGTGGCAGATTTGAATTGCATTCCGTGTGACTGCTACGCTGTGCTACCAGGGGATGAGCTAGCACTGGATGTTAAATTGAGGGACTTGAACCTTTTGGAAGATAATCACGTCTTTATAGTGGATGGTGACATTGTAACGCTAGGTTTGTTCTATATGAAGAACCGTGTGGAGGGTCCAGTGTGTAAGAAGTTGAACACAATCAAAAGGCGAAGCGGCTGACTGCAGGTTCATTAACCGGAGCTCTGGTTGATTTATAATTCTGTTCTGAGGTTGGCTCTTTGGATGGCGTACTAGTGTCGTATATCAAGTATTAGGCCTTCACTTTAGACAAAGGCGAGCGTCTCCCCGAGTGATGTTTACTCTTCAATTGCTTATTCAATAATTTAATTTGGGAAGCGGTAAGTTTCTGCTGGACTTGCTGGTTTTCAACCTTGAACGAAGTATGGGCAGCTGGGACTCTGACAACATTACTTATCTCAAATGTAGCGAAATCAGTGACATCCAAATCTTCCAATCTTAGCGACTGCTTGAATTGACCACATTTTTTTGTTTGGCTTGGCTTAACCATCTTCTTTAGCTCTGAAACTTTACAATTGGTATCAACCTGTACAATCTTGTTGTTGGCACCAACCAAGGAAAGCCATAATTTATTTTTTTCAGGACGGTGGCTCCTGATAACATTATCGCCGCCACAAACTGTCACTGGTGTATCTTTCTCAGTGATGAATCTACCGTTAACCGAATGAACGCTTTCAGGTAAATATAAGGACAAGGGATCATTTAATGGGATGACAGCTGTGGTGCCATCAGGTAATTGAAATATGTTAGATCTGCACATGCTGATGCTCCAAGTTCTATTAGATGGTTGGATTCTGAGGCTGAAATCGATCCCGATTTATTGAGCGTTTTCCGCTCTTTTATAATGATCGCTGGTCGCCATATGTTTTTCTGTCATAATTCTCTCATTTGGGAACTAGGTGCCAATTATGCCTTTCAAAACACTGGTAGAGACTCCAAACACTGACAATGGTACTATTTATCAATTGATTCGCTCACTGCCGATATAAATGGACTTCACTACACGAGAACCCAGCGTAGATCGGGCCGCTAGGAATTAAGTTTCTCTTCACGCTAGCCACCTATATTACCACCCAAAAAATACATCATAGATGCTTTGATTATTACCTCAGGAGAGAAAATAAATTTACATTGGGGCCTGAATAAGTAATTATTTTTACGTAGCTTCTTATCTCTAAGGTATTCATCTGCTCATAGGCATAATGAGTGATAACCAGACACAAAACACCCCAAAACAATCTTTCACACAAGCACCAAAGGTCTATAGATTCCAAATTCCCACACGAGGCATCCACTTCACCACTACAGGAAATGAGAGATTGCGTCGAATCTTGACGCATTTAGGACTAAACCATCGAACTCATAAGTACTATTTGGACGGCAAGGTGATCGGTCGTCGAAGTGCTGCCAAAAACTTCAAAGTGAAACCATACAAGAAGACCAACAACGAATGGGACTCAGTGAATATAATAATTGAGACCAGATCTGTCCAAATGACTTTGGTGAAGCGTGGGCAGGTGATGAACGCAGTGATTGATTCAGATTGGACTTTTGGCGAGATAAGGAAGTTTTACTGGGGCTCCAAGAAGTGGAGAGATTCAGCAGATTTGGTCATCCAGGGGTTTGATGTTCCATTGTGGCAAACTATCGATGATCTGGCGCTACAGGACCACACAGTGCTAGTCCTTGATAGTGGTGTTAACGTTGGTGAGATGCATCATATGGAACGAGAATGGGAAAAGGAGTATGAAGAGAGACTCCAACAGCCGAGAAGGAAAAAAGTCAAGTTCGGTGATGATGAGGTGTTCAAATATGAGATTGAGAATACCGTGCGCTACTGGGATGTCGAAGTTAACGAAGATATGGGTGGCAGATGGCAAGATTATGGTCTGGGAAGAATGAAGCTCTAAAGTATTCTATGACGGTGTTGTCCAGAGACTCAGCAGGCCTGGTTAACCTAGTTTCAGCTGATTAGTTTAACAACCAATACTCTTATCCCCTAACATAGATCTAAGTTCCTTCCCCTTCTGTATTACCTCTCACACTTTAAAGATAACGCCGCCTACGACACAAAATCCCGGTACGCGCCACACTCTCCAACTTTTGAAAGGAACCAAAACAGAATCAAGAAGACCCCAAATCTTCACACAGACACGCCACCAGCCTTTCGCACAGTCCCTCCTTCCACAAATGAAGTTCTGTTTCCTCATACGGCACGACGAGCGCACCACCTCTGAGTTTGTGCTGAACAAAAACGACACTTTTGAACGTGTTCTATGGGGCAAATCTTCCACTGTCTATGTTCTCAACAAACTGGTCGTCAGTCTCCACGACACGCCCAAGACAATCGGTGCTCTGCCCATGAGTCACAAGGGGAAACTAACCGGTGCTGCTATTAGGCTAGATGATAGAGTGGTAAATGTGATAGACACGAGGAAAGTGAAGGGTGTGTTGGTGAATCTTGGACAAAGAGGTAAGAACTGCATCGTGGTGGATGCACCACGCCACTCGATGATCGAAGATCTGGTGAAATTCTACAAACGTTATAGCAAAAGGATTGGAGAGAGTGATTTGGTATACGCAAAGGGTGATGCTGTGAGGAGAATTGACAGTGTCGTCTCATTAGGAATGAATCATGGTGACATCCTGCTGTTTGAAGAACCATCGATCAGACTGATAAGGCGAAGCTTACCTGGTGAAGAAGTAGTGTTCCATTATCAAGAAGCTGAGAGTGCGGATGTTGATATGAGAGACGACTCAGACTCCATTGAAGAGTTTGAGAGTGAAGGGGAGAATGTTAAACCGGAAACAGAGACTCATGACAAAGAACTCAGCGACGAGGACTCGTTACCATTGGCACAGAGATCTAAAAGCCCTGCTACTTTAAAATCCAAGGAAAATAGTCCAAAGGAATCTAAGCGTAAGGAGAAGAAGCTAGCCTCACCAGAAAAGAACAACATTATTCCGCACGGTACTGAACTGGATGATGCTTCAGATTCAGACTCTGATGTGGTTGTCACAGATGTGAAATACATCCATGAACCATCACCAGATCCTGCTACGAAGGGATTCAAGATACGGAGAGCTCCTATCCCAGAAGATGCTGTTTTTGAGGTGATATCGTCGGATAGTGAGGAGGATGAGCCTATGAATGTTGAACCACAAATAGCCACAGAGACCAGAGAAGTGAATCAAGATAGCCAAACAGACCATGACACTCCAGTGACATCTCCAGAAGCCGAATCTCAAGATTCTAAGTCGTCACAATCACAATTAGAGCCCCATTCAATTTCTACACCTCCATTGGTAGAACATTCACCTACACCGGATTCACCTGGTACAAGCCTCAAGAAGCAACATAAACGCCCATCTTGTGAAATGATATTCACACGGAAAGAGCATCTGAAACGACACATTGATTCGGTCCACGAAAAGGTCAAGATATTTGAGTGTACCAACTGCCTCAAAAGGTTCAACCGTGCTGACAACTTGAAGAACTTCAAAGTGCACAAACTAGAAGATACTGAGACCGCTGAACTCATGCGTGAAGCTTATAAGAAGAGAGATGAACTAAAGCAACTAACGAAATGAACGACCTTTGCACTATCAGTCCAGAATGGCCATATTCATCATGGAATATAAATTGTAGTGACTTTATACGTCGCGAACTCGTTCTAGACGGAAAACAGATCTAAACTCGGTGAAGGAAAAAAAAAAAAAAAAAAAAAAACTGATACACCATGAAACAAAGACAGGCTTCTCACTCCAAAAACACGCACCTGATGCCGTTCAAGTTGGTTATACGGCAGGATGCTAAGGACCAGGAGTACACAGTTGGGGATGGTCAGCTTTTGCTTGACGTCATCTCATTTGATGGGCTCTACTACTCACGCGATGAAGTGATACTCGATCCATTGGACACCGCATCAAGAATCAACCTGCTTCCCTCTTTGAAACAGAGCGCCTTCCAGGTTCATAAGATCGAGAGTTCCAGACGCATTGTGTTTCTTGCCTCCACACATACCAATTTTGTCGCTGTAAAGGTCTCCAACAATACAACAATTGCACAATTGAAATCCCTCTTTGATGAGGTGAAGGGTAAGTTAGGTTATGATGAAAGAGACCACACTCACAGTGATCTGGTGGGTGAAAGTAATACAGTTGAGAGTCTTCAGCTTGCTAATTATGATCTTGTGCTGTTTGGTGAATCTACAAAGATAGTCAAGTTGGGCCAACGGTTGAAGAAAGCTGAGCAGAGTCATCATGTCAAGATGGTTGACGAAGATAATGACATCTCCTTGGCTGAACTATCTAAAAGATCCAAATCACAGAGTCCAACACCTAATGAAAAAGTGAAGTCTGAACGTCCTGAAAGTCCAGATCTAACCGTTGACATTGATGAAAACGAAGAAGAAACTCCTATAAATGGATCTCAACCTCACAACACTAATAATGAGGTCAAGACCACTCGTCCTACAACAATCATTCCTGGTTTTCCTCCTAATAGTCATTCAAATGGTAATGCATGGACTCTGCCAAGCAACGAGAGCTCTTATGTGTTTACACCAAGAGTTGCACCATCTGGATTATCATTTAGAAAAAGAAGTACATCCACTGATCCACAGTTACCACCACCTTCAAAGAGATCACAGCTTCAGTCACCGGTATTACAACAAGTACAACCGGTCAATCAACAATACGGTCCTCCTCCAAATCAATTCCAAGCCCATTCACCCATCCTATCCAACGCTGCTCATTTGCAACCAATGACTAACTATCACCAACCTTCAAACCAGCATAGCCCCATGCCATTCACACCAACCCCTAATCAAATGCCCGAAGCTTACTCTCCAGCCAATCACAACCTACCACAAGCTTCTACTCCTGACGGGACCTCAACGAATCAAGATTCTACAAATCCTTTTGTGTGCAAGATTTGCAATGTTGACTATAAGACTTTATCAGACCATGCTCGTCACTTTGAACTCGCTCACAAAGTTCCTCCTCATGGGTGTGATTACTGCAGTGAAAGATTCAGGAAATTGAAAGACTTGAGACTTCATAGGAAACAAGTACATGGAGTGGACCAGCAACCAGATTTCACCTGTGGGTTCATTACTCCGAATGGGGTTTGTGGTGCCAAGTTCATGGACGGTATGGCCCTAGTACAGCACAACAAGGCTTCACATAGTGAACCAGAGTTCAAATGTGAGGTATGTGGCGACTTGTTCAGAAAGTCAATTCAGCTAAGGCAACATTTAAAAGCTGCCCATCACACCGAGGCTACTGCCCTTACAACTACTAGCTCAAATGGCACTGTGAGTAATGGGAACTCGATCACACACACAGCAGCAACCGACCAAGGTCCTACTTCATTTAGTTGTCCCTATAATGATGGCAAAAAACCTTGTGGGAAAGTTTATGCACAGAACGTGCATTTACAACAGCATATTGCAGCAAAGCATAAAAAGGCTTCTCATCCTTGCCAAATTTGCCATACGAATTTTAGTATTATGGCAGATCTTCAAAGACATCAAGCTAGGACAGGCCATTTTTGGTAGAGCATTGCTTGGAGTTCAATGGCTTCGTATGACTAGTCTTGTGATTATGACCTATAATGAATGATTTATCAGCATGATCATCTGTGTAAAGAGTAGGCCCGTGACTCTCCAGTATGACGTGCCAATTGTTAAATGTTGAATGCTGTAGGCTGTAGACATATAGTGACTTGCAGTGGGGTCTCGAAAACTCCTAGATGATCTGAGAGTGTTTGTCATTCTCCAATCTCCACGGCCGAGAATCGAGAAGATCAGAGAAATTTTTGTACTCAAACTAGCGATGCCAACACAGTAACAACTTCCCTTCAAGGCTCCACAAATATGGGAACACAATACGAATTCAGAGTCCATAAGGACTACCTCAACAACTTCACGCTCCGACTAAACCCGAAGCAAACTTTCAAAGGTTTACAAGAGCTACTAGATGAGAACAATCTTCTCCTCTTCAGCAATTATGTCCTGTCCATCGATGACACTCCCACAACTATCTCTGCCACCCCAGAGACGATACCCACTCCACCAGGTGATAACGACACCAACAAGATCAGGATCCTGGAGATTCCTAGCGGACAACGATATTTGAAACTTTCCACTGCTGGGAAGAATGCTATGGTGGTGAAAGCTGATTTGAATGTGAGAGTGTCAGAGCTTCGAGAAACTTTTGATCTGAACTCTGATAATCTTCTCGACGCTGATAAGGGTAAATTGCCAGCTAGTGATCTGATAATTAACGAAGAAATGACTATTAATGAACTAAACCTGAAGAATGGCGACTTGGTGATGTTTGATGACCAAGTAAGAGTGATACGAAGAGGTTACACCGGACCTCAAGCAAACCCAGATCCGCACAAGCAGACCGTGAAGAAGGAAATCACAGAGAATAATACTAATAATGCATCACATACCCCACCAGTCGAAAGCCCCAAGACTCCACCAAAGAAGGCGAAGATACCCACAAAGACCACTTTGGCACCTAGTAGCACGAACACCCAATACCACGTACCCTTAATCCAAGTCTCCCCCTCGAGATCAATCATACTGACCTCTACAAAAGATAAACTGGATGGTGGATACTGGTCATCTCCTTCCAAAAGAGATCGTATACCGCAGTTTCTATTAGAAGATGACATTCCTTTGGCAAAAGTGCCCTCAAGAAAGTCCACTCCTCCAACTAGAAAATCCACTCCTCCAGCGAGAAAATCCAATACATCTAGAAACGGGAGAACTAAGGGCCGGGTGAAACGCCACCAGTGTGTCTTCTGTCATGATTACATATCTGATAGACCATCAATCCTCAGAAGGCACTTGGAAAGTGGTATACACTCCTTGACAGCTGAAGAAGTTGACGAGGCTCTTCAAAAAGCAGTTATATATGTTGACAAAGAATTGCTTAATACATAACGGTATGTCTAGAAGATAGAGTTACGTCTATCCTTCGCAGTCAACTGGGTCAAAAGTGTAAGTTAACACGGAAACATACATCCGGTTGGCGCAGCATTTTTCAGTATACTGGGGATTTTTCAAAAAGCAGTGAGGCACCTGAAAAATAGCTGTAGTAACCAAAAAATAAACACTTGCTTTCCAAAGTATGGTTTCATCCCTCAGATACACATTTGAAATCACAAACAATGGCCAACTCCCCAGCACTCTTTCCATGTCCAGAGATGAACCATTTGATGAGTTTCTCCAGTTGTTAAGTCCCAACACAGTGGCCATTTATGAGAACTATGTCATTCAACCGCACGATACCCCAGAGTCCATCAAGGCTAGACCTTCAAGCCAACTTGCATCACATTTGAACTTCATCAATCTGAGGACTGTGTCGAAAGGTAAGAGAATCCTCATATTGACAGGGAGGGATAAAGTCTCGGTGGTTGTCGTGGTGAGACTCAAATCTAAAGTTGGTGAGATACGAGATATTTTCGATCAGATCCAGGAAGACTTGACACATTCCGGGAAAAGAGACCTGAGTGAAGGTATATGTGGAGATGTCTTGCTTGCTGATTTGACTTTAAAAGAGCTCAGGATCAAGAACGGTGATATGCTGTCATTTAATGAGGATGTTCATTTAATCAGAAGGCCAAATCAAACACCAATGATACAGACGGAACCTGAAGTGCAAGAGCCCATTGTGCCGATTGAAACGGTGGAGATCAATGACATCGATGATGTGGGTGATTTGTCCGATATATCAGAGACTTTCACAGAGACACATTCTGGGGAGTTGGTAGATTCGGCATCTTCTTCTTTTGCAGCCCTATCAGACTCGTCTTCTGAACTATCAGATCTACCTGAGTCTGATGATGAACTCCTAGCGTTCAAAAATGCCAGCGGTACCAGCATCTCCAAGAGAAGAGGTATAAAACTTTTCAAATGTCCTGTACGTAAATGTGGGAGGGTTGTTTCAAGAAGTGATGGGTTAAGAAGACATTCCAGATTGGTGCATAAAGTGTATATGTCCTCGCTTGAGAGTGCACAGCATGAATTAGATACTTGATTACCCCTTTCCATGATTGAGCGTTCATAATGCTTGTAATTTAAGCTCCCTGATTACGCTTTATCTGCTTAAACAGTAGAGATGGTAATATCCAATTCTGACTCGTAGGACCCTTCGAGACTACTGATATCCTTCAATTCCTTATCGACTACGTCATAGATCCAGATCTGTGAGCTGCTGCTGCCTTCTCATGGGGTCATGATTCCTGATCTCGGAAATCGGGAGATAAAAGGGGCACCAGGAGATCCTTGATTTCGAGCCAATTTTCCGTATGACAAGGCCCTTAATAAGAAGCACACCACAACCAGGGACCCCTCTATCAATCTCTATATAATAAAACGTGTATAATTCCCCATTCTGGCGCACAGTTTTCCCACCAGGCTTTGAATTTCTCCGCACACGAGCAAATTCTACAAGTTCCTTACAAGTTTACTATGCATTTCTACAGTTTTGTATCGAGAAAGCCGCGAAAAGTTTAAAACAGGCGCGTTAACTGTAAACTTTACTGCAGTCTAAAAATTTGTTAAATTTGCATGTGAAAGTTTAACACGTCGACTGATAACCGAGGGAGGAGGCGGAAAAGGCGTGTTTTGGGCTGTTTTGGCGGTGGAAAGTTCGTTTGAATTACATTCTGTGTATATCAATGGAGTCTAGAGCTCCTGAACTACTTTTCAGTCCTTTCCCGCTCTAAATCCAAGCACAAAACGCCACTTCTCAGGCGCATTTTCGGCTTGTTTATCACATTTGGAGGCTCGAAATTTCTGGAAAAATGCCTAATCAAGGAAAAATTAAAAAAATAAAGTGTTGGGATTTCCTCTTTGTATATAAACAAGCGATTCCCCGGAAAGGTACACAGGACTTGGTATTGTATTCTGTTCTCCAATAACACCACAATGGAATTCAAGACGGACTTCAAGGAGGTCCAGGAGAGCTCCTCCCCTTCAGACTCCATCCTCCAACACGAGTCCACAAGAAAGACCATCCTGCCTAAGGATGACGAGGACAACACCTCCATCATGATGACCTTCCACAACACAAAACCATCGCCTCTGATCATCGTGCTGACAATCATCTCCTCCATCTCCGGGTTCATGTTCGGTTACGACACAGGTTATATCTCCTCAGCCCTTGTCTCCATCAAGACCGATCTAGATAACAAAGTTTTGTCCTACGGTGAGAAGGAACTTATCACAGCTGCCACATCCCTTGGTGCCCTGATCACTGCTCTAATGGCTGGTTTATTGGCTGACACTTTTGGTAGAAAACCAGTGATCATGTTCTCAAACTTGATGTTCCTAATTGGTGCTTCTATGCAATGTGCTGCTCATACTCTATGGGTTATGATCATTGGTAGATTCGTTATGGGGTTCGGTATCGGTATCGGTTCCCTTGTGTCCCCATTATTCATCTCTGAAATCTCCCCAAGTCGATTCAGAGGTCGTTTAACCGTCATCAACTGTCTTTGTATCACTGGTGGTCAATTGGTCGCCTATGGTTGTGGTGCTGGGTTAGATACCGTTAAGAACGGTTGGAGAGTCCTTGTTGGTATCAGTTTGATCCCAGCTGCCATCCAATTTGTCGTGTTCTTCTGGTTACCAGATACTCCACGTTTCTACATCATGAAGGGTAATTTAGAAAAGGCTAAATCTGTCTTGGCCAGAACCCATTTAGGTGCCACTGAAGAATTGATTCATGAAAAAGTGGAAGAATTATCAATGTTGAACAACTCGATTCCAGGTTCCAATCCATTCTCAAAGACATTCAACGCTATTAAGCGTGTCCATTCTGTTCCATCAAACTTGAGAGCTTTGATCATTGCCTGTGGTTTACAAGGGATTCAACAATTCACCGGTTTCAACTCTCTAATGTATTTCAGTTCCACCATTTTCAAGACTGTTGGTTTCAAGGACTCCACTGCTGTTTCCATTATTGTCGCCGGTACGAATTTCATTTTCACCATCATTGCCTTCTTCATCATTGACCGTGTTGGTCGTCGTTTAATGTTATTATGTGCCATTCCAGGAATGTTGATCTCCCTTGTCGTCTGCGCCATTGCCTTCCATTACTTGGGGGTCAGTTTTGACGGTGACCATGCTATTGTTCAAAAGGAAGGTATCAGTACTTGGGGGATCATTGTTATTCTAGGTATGATTGGTTATGTTGCCTCCTATGCCGTGGGGATTGGTAATGTTCCATGGCAACAATCTGAATTATTCCCACAAGACGTCAGAGGTATCGGTACTTCGTTCGCCACAGCTGTCAACTGGTCTGGTTCCTTGGTCATTTCATCTACATTTTTGACAATGTTACAAAACATCACACCACCTGGTACATTTTCATTATTTGCCGGGTTGACTTTGATCTCATGGTTTGCTGTTTGGTTCTGTTATCCTGAGCTGTCTAATCTGGAACTTGAAGAGACTCAACAGTTATTAACTGGTGGGTTTAACATTAAAGCTTCCAAGATCTTGGCTAAGAAGAGAAAAAACCTCGATGTTGAAGATCTGGGTAAGGCTTCCCATGAAATCATCGAACACGAAAATTAATAGACTCCGTTTCTTTGATAGATTATATATGTGTTCACGTTTGTTTCTAATATTTAATACCTCATTTTGTTTGACTTTTGGCTGTAGACAACGTTAATGTTCTCTATATTCAACTCCTGGTAAATGTCACTACGGAAACGCGTGTATAAGGAACGGAATGTCATTAATAATTAAGCATAGAACAAAAAAACTATAAGGGTATAATACATAATAAATCAGTCTAATGATCTCTCAAGTCCACAGCGATGGTAGATCTCGAGCTCTTGTGGCCCAAAGAAGGTTTAAGTGAACTGAAGCTACCAGATTTCTTATGAAATAACTTGCCAAAGCTTCCAAAACTCCCACCTTTTCTATGTTTCTTTTCCCTCTTTGGAGGTTCCATGCCATCAACTGTTATCTTAGGGACTTGGTACGTCTCAGGGATCTCATAATCGTCGTTCGACACGTATATCGAATATTTTCTCTCCTGTTCAACTTTAAATTCCTTCTTTTGATCAAACACTTGTTCATCCTGGAGGAGTTCTATGGCATTTGACGAGTTTTGTCTCGAGTGTGTAGGCGTGTGGTTTTTCAGACTTGGGAAGTATGTGGCTGGGAGGCATTTGGGCTTTGTTGGCTTTGTAGGGGAGATTAACTTTAACAGTTCAGAGTCAATCTCCAGTGTCTCCAATAGCTTTGAAGTGTCATCATGGAGCGATGGGGCCGTTATGTCGGTTGTGTTGGTCATGTTGTGTTCCAGGTTGAGCTTCTCAGGCGAGGACTCGATCGAGCTGGGTAAGCTGTGTGCCATGTTGGAGTTGTTTGTAGTTTTTTCTTCTGGAGTGTAAGGGTGTTTGTTTACTGGGGCTGGTTACTGGTTACTATGGAGAATTTGGTTCCTTTTTTGACTTTTCGTGTTTGTTGGGTCACGTAGGGCGGGCTAAATTTGTTTACACTTCTATATTTGACTCTGGCCAGTGGCGGGGAGTGGTGTTATATATAGTCTTGGGTCTCTGTATTCTGCCAGCCAAGTTCCAACAGCCTGTAAATTGTTGACTTCCTGCTGAAATTCCACATTGGCTCCAATCTTTATTGTTCGTTATGTCTCAAAGCCTCCACTTTACGTCATATCGAAGAAATGGTACATATCGGCCGTTTTAGCGTGTTTAAATTGGTGGATGGGCGTGGCAGAAGTGATAGGAGCATCAATCTAGGTAGATAATCCACAAATACTCCCAAACGACGCGTCTCCCCCTGGTTTGTCTTGACTCTGAAGGACAAATCTATTCCTGGTATTAGTATACAGCTCCGGGTAACATATTCTAGGGTTACCCGGGCATCTCGGACTTTTAAAGAATCGTGGCGGAATTCGGTTTATGTGTCAAATTTGATCTTCCAGATTTGTTCCAAAACCACCTCAATTACACCTTGCACAGCTGGTTTCTGTCTTAAGAATAACAAAGATCGAGCAATTCTGGTCACTGCCACTGCTTTCTCCACATTCCATTTGCCCATCAATCCACCATCCCCTTTGCAATCACAATCCCATCTAAACACATCCAAATCAACATGGATAGAATACCACAGAATTGGATCGCCAGGGTCCCACCAGTGACGAGGGTCTGGGCCCTTTCTGCCATCCTGACCACGATACTCCTCCATACCAAAGTTGTCAGCCTTGATAAGATTGTGTTCATGCAGGATTTCTATAAGAAGAGAGAATACTGGAGATTATTAACGCCCTTGTTCTTCTTTGGTGAATTGAACGTCAATTTGATCATAACGTTCTCCAATATCAGTGAACAGTTCATCCAGATTGAGACATCCTTTGGCGATACGGTGGATTTCCTATGGTTTTTGTTGATAAATTACGCGATGATCTTAGGTTATGCCACGTTTGGTCAAAATCCGCTGATATTTGGTAATACTTTGTTCAGATCCTTGACTTATTACTCATGCATGAAGAACCCAGAACAAGTTGTGGCACTATGGGGGATCATTTCATTCAAATCTGCATATTATGCTCCTGTAACTCTGGGTTTGGAATTCTTGATGAATAGTGAATTCATATTTGTTAGGGATGCACTATGGTTGATCATTGGTCATGTCTTGTTTTATACTGAAGAAGTTTGGGGGAAACTACATGGGTTTAACCCTTTGAAACCTGTTTGGAAATGGAGAAGAGTTGAAGCTGAGGTTTAGCCATGCATTATAATACCACATATTTATGAGTAACACCTTTGTACCCAGATTGATTGATTTTGAGCTAGTTTAAAGCAAGAGAAACAAATATTATTGGCATAGTGTTAGTTTTTGTCCGCTCTTTTTCTCTAGCCTCCTCTATTTCCCAATCTCGTAGGGTTTATATTGTTCACCAGTTTCATATCAAAAGTAAATGTTGACGAGATTTTACGCTAGGAACCTCACGCCAGAAGGTACTCTTGCTGTGACACTGTACAGTGTATCAAACAAAGAGCCTACCTATAATGTATTCGCTTTCGTCTTCTTTCGAAAAATGTTCAATAGCCTCAAAATAGTAAGAATAGCCACGATAAGCCAAGCTCTGCGTGAGTTCAATTGCCAATAAGCTGTGGTATCCTTCTAGTGAGATAGTTCTGTTTATCACCAGGTTATATAACAACTTAAGCATAGTGAGGCAAGGGCGAAGGTATAAGCATTTCCAGAAAGCCATCCAGCAATGACTTGTAAGTTTTAAGTCCTTTGATGAAAACTCAAACTCATCTGCCACGAAATGATGCGCGGTACTGCTAGAAACCCCATTCTCTTGTAAATAAGCCGTCGTTTTCGAGTTGAATATGTTAAAGCTACTGATGTTTTCCTCAATATTATAGGTATCTTTCCAAGTTCTAAACGCCCCTGATCTTAGAAAGAAGACGTGTTTTGGTTTAGTCTTGAGGTCTCGGGTGACATATGTATTAAAGTCAGGGCCAAAATTTGGTCATTTGATCCCCTTATGGTTTCTTTTCATTCCAATAAAGTTATTGATATCGAACACAAGAATATTTGGTGATGGAGCTAAATGGTAATACTAGTTTTCCGGATCCCCCAAATAAATGAACTCCAAGTCAGGAACACAGACAAAGAAAGAATTCGTCACCAGTTGTAATTTCTTGAAGGTCTTTGTCAAGTGCATAGGGTATACTATCCTTGGTGGAATGAAAATCCAAATGGAGATCTCTTTATCAATGATACCAGTGAGTTGAGGAATTTGATGAAGTGCACCAAAAAAATCGATACTGTTCTGATCTTCAGGATCAAAGGCGATATAACTTATGATCTTCTGTAAGATCTCAATGGGGAGCTGTATGATATGTTTAAGCTCAATGCTAGCTGTCATCATAGCTGAAAGGGTCTCTTGCGTTTTTGTCGGAATCCTGACAGACTCTTTTAATATTGTTACCGCGACTATAGACGTATAATTATGTTCACTTTGGCTTGAAATTCTTTCATGAAAAGCTCAGCTCGCCGGTACTGCTGCATCAATTATTGATGAAGTATTATCATGATCAGTAGCTTGACGTCTTGCAGACGTACTCCGGAATTGCCAGACGTTTTTCGTTCGACCTAGTTGTGCTACATATTTGAGTTATTTCATGTTACAATTCGCTAGCGCTAATTGAGACGTTTCTGAAGATAATGCAGCGCCCAGTTAGTTGGATCAAAAAGACGAATACGACAAATGAACGATAAAAACAACTTCATTTTAAATATCAACTCCTCAACGATGCTAATGTCTAAGTTTTAGCGTTATCTGGTGTGAAATAGTATACAAAACTAGTGAATTCTCAAACTCACTAGACAAAACGGGGAGTAACGAAGTGAAAAAAACTTTGAACATAAACAAGAAGGTTGGAAAAAATACCATTGAAAAACATTAATAGATGGTTAAAAGGAAGAGTGGAAAATTGGTGATCATTAAAAACAACATGCAGCGAGTGATAAAAGACATTCATTTGGTCGAAAAGTTCCTCAAGAACATTGACCTGGGTATTGTCTATCAGTTAATGGGGATGGGAAAAGACCATTGTAACTTAATCTTTGGAAATCCCATTCCAGTGAGTTTTCAGTCTTCCAATTCCAGAAGATCCAACCACCTTTTGATTCAAAGGCGTCCAATTGAGCTTCAATGTATTTTCGAGTGTTTGTTTTCTTGTCATCTGACCAACCGTTGATGTCTTGGGAACCCCAACAAGTACCAGAGTTTGAGTTTTGACTAGAGTCATAGAAAGAGTTGTCATATCTAGCACCTCTACCAACACCGTTCAACCATTTGGAACAGTCGGTCAAGGCAGCGGACCAT
Source organism: Taiozyma rabaulensis (assembly GCA_030574855.1). Lineage (NCBI taxonomy): Eukaryota > Fungi > Ascomycota > Saccharomycetes > Phaffomycetales > Wickerhamomycetaceae > Taiozyma > Taiozyma rabaulensis. The sequence continues at coordinate 200,136 of JAJMFP010000170.1, forward strand.
TCACCAGTGACGGACCACAGGTTTTCAGAACGATGAGCTTCACCCCAGCCACAAGCAACAGAGACGTGTTCGTTAATATCACGTTGCAATTCACCTGGAGAAAACACTTGATAATGATGATGATCAATAACAACGTTCCAGAAATCAGGGATTTGGAATTTATCATTGAAATAACCAGAAGCGGTGAAGGCATCATGGATGATCACGTTTTGAGTTGAACCGGTACCGCGCAAGTTGTTGTAACCCCAAGTCCAGAAATCATTCAATTTACCCAGGTCCAACACAGTACCCAATGGTTCATTCAATAGTTCAATACCGATAATGACATCACTATAGTCATCACCACCATACTTGTTGAAGATTTCTTGCAAAACGGTCAAAGTCAATGAAATGTTTTCATCAGTTTGGAAATCATAACTATCACGCAGACCAGAGTTGTCAAACCCGTTTTGAGAGCCTGGAGCACCGTGCAGATCAATCCAGACTTTGATGCCATTGTTTCTGGCCCATTCCAAGGCTTGGTCCAAATAGTCAACTTGACCTTGGACATAAGGATCATTGTCCAAAGTCTTGAAAGCCCAGTAACCGATAGGGATTCTAACCAAGTTTAAGCCCAGGTCAGCTATTTGTTTGAAATCATCCTCGGTGATCCAGGAGCCCCAATGTTGTTGTAATCTTGAAGAGGCTTCATCTTTTCCAAGGGCCTGGGTGTAATGGTATTCGTCAACAGGGATTTGGGATTCATCGTCACCAAAGGCTTCGAATAGGGATGGGTTCATGTATGGTTCCAGGACAAACCAACCACCAAGGTTGACACCTCTGACAATGTCATTCTGGTAGCTCCATTCGTCTCTTTTGAATTGGAAACGTGGGACAGCGGCGACGGCAGCTGTGAGCAGGGAGGTTATAAGGAGCAGTTTCATAGTTGTGTGAGGATAGTTAAAGGATTGAGAAGACTCTGAGACTCTGAGAAGGCTGAGAAGTGAATAGAAGCCGTTCTGTGAGTGGCGAGAGCACAAAGGAGAGGAAGAGAAGTAAAAGTTTGGCCGGTGCAAATCCTCGAGAAGAGACGCCCCTTTTATACTTTTCACTTGTTTTCGCTGAAACACGAGAAGGCTGCAGCTGGGCCAAAACCTTATAATCATGCATTGTTCCTTGATTCGGCAAATTGGCGAAAAAGGGCGGAAAGTGCGAAAAAGGGCCTAAATTTAGCCCAGTGGTGAACATGTGTGTACCGAGTGGTTACCTGAGTACCATAACGTCTTTCCAGGCCAGTGGCAACCACCAGCAGCCCCCAGGTAGAGCCCACGGGAGAGCTCACGGGACAGCCCACGGGACAGCACTGCTATAAATAGCCCCTGCTCCGTTTCCACAGGGATAATCGCCCACGCACGGACAATTCCACAGCAGCCGGTACGCGCAGCACAGCCAGCCATCGGAGAAACTTTTGGTAGGTATTTTGAGGGGCGGCCAGTAGTGACCTGTCACTTAGAACAACGTGGAATTGTGGGTGGCGCTGAAGTGGGCCACGGCACTGTCTATAGTCTGTCTTGAAGTCTGCCTACGTCTTTCTATGTGTGCTAGAGCACCGTTTGGGCGCGTGTAACCGGGAGAACCACTGTTGGAAGTTGTAATCTGGCGCTGTGTTATTTTCTGCGGCGCGCGTTGCCATGGAGACACTTGCTTATCAACACGCTGTAAAACCGGTGTAAAACCGATGTATCGACAACAACAGTTTAGGAATACTGAGTATCTACCAACTATAGACCGCAAGTTTGTCGTTTGTCACAACATCATGCCCTGAGCAACAAGTGTGACCTGTCACTTTATGACCTTTCATTCTCGTAGTTCTGAGGCCATCGCTTCGTGCAGGAACCAACTTGACACAAAAAAGTGCAAATTTCTGCACAGGTGTCAAAATCTTGGCGCACTTCCTCACGCCAAGATTACCGCATTGGGCGAGCTGGCGCAAAATGACAAAGACGCCAGACGCGGTTGATCTCTGAAATTTTGACGTGGAACAAATCTTTGGAAAGGGGCCCTGCAGGGTCTGGGCCTGGGCTGGGGCAAAGGCGTATCAATTGGCTGAGGGTGTTAGGCTTTAGTATAGTGTTAGTGTTAGTGCTTGTGTGTGCTACTCGTATAGGTTATTTGAGTCCTTGTTTACCCTCCGATCTTTTGTTTACCTGCACTGCCAAACTCTAACCATAATCCTTCGTACAGCTTCGTCTCTTGCCCCTTAATTGGGCCAACACTTTCCCCGGTTCGAGCACCCAGTGTGTATGGACCAGTGGCCCACTACGGCGGCCATTTGAATGACTGGGCTTGTGCCGATTGGCGATGGAACTACGCGATCATGGTGTGATTGTCGTGATGTCAGGCTTGTGGAATTTGCCTCGTCTATGATCTTTGCTCGCTACGCAAAGTATCGGATAAATGAACGCTTGTTGATAAATAAAGATGCATCTTGCATACCGGGAAGCTAATTCCTTCGTCTAGCACGTCGACTGTACCTCATGAGATGTAAAGTGATGTTTACGAACAACTAAAAATAAGTTTCATCAGATAAAGGACTGTGTGCAACGTACCCACACCGTATGGATACGAAGATCAACGGAGTTTACCCCCTATTCCCCAGAAAAACCTCAATTTGATCACACAAAGCAACAACTGTACCTCTGCTAAAAACAGATCGTAATCTAAATTTGGCCCAATTTCCATTGTGTGTACGATCTTGATTAGTGACCACCAAGGGGCATTGACCCAATTTGACGTCATTGATCATTGTATCTCATCTCATCAAAATTCAAATCCAGCTTTGATTGGTTCCAAACCATATGATTTTCTCTCTTCATTAGATCTCAAACTCTTAAAGAACACTTCTGGAGGCGTACAAGTGCCCAAGGCTCTTCTAGCATGGTTTTGTAAATATGTTAACCCAACGATATATGAAGCATTAACCCAACCAAACCCTTCGGTGGCAACACCTTTGAAATCTGCACCTTGATTACCATACTCTGCTTCAACACGGTGTGGATCAGTGGCTTTAGTAACATTGTACTTCTCAACAACGATACCATTATAATCAACAAAGGCCTTGGTCATCAAATATAACCAACGATAACTCAATCTTCTGGAAATGGATTCATAACCATAATTCTTAAACCCTTGCCAGGCCAAGATCTGTTGTGGAGCCCAACCAAATGGATAATCCCATTGACGTGAAGGTCTATCCAAACTGATCTCGCCTCTTGATTTCTCTGTACCTGCAACAAGACCACCCAATTCTTCAAATAATGAAACATTGGCAGCTAATTTAGCAGCTTGTTCTTCAGAGGCAACACCTGACCATAAAGCCCAGAACGTGGTGGCTGTTTCATAATTGGATTGAAGTTTCAACTTGACATTGTAATCAAAATACATCCCTCTCTTCTCACTCCATAGATACTTATCAATGTTGGCTTTTCTCAGTTGGGCCTTCTCTTCCCATTTGGCTGAAGTTTCATCACCTGCATAAGATTTGAATGAATCATCAAAATAAGTCTTGATAACATGGGCAATGTCAACTTCATACTTGTACAACAATGAATTCAAATCAATGGTGGCTAAACTGGCACAAATACCTTCCAATCTATAACTGGTATCATGACCACTTTCTCTCACTGCACGATCATGTGTGAAATAATCATCTAATGCAGGTTCTTTAATTTCACCATTGTTATACTTGTCTCTAAACTCTGGAATGGAAATGTCGTACTTCAGGGCATATGATGATAACACAGAGTCAAAATGAGAAGGTTCAGTCTCTGGTGGGACACCAACACCATCTGGATGATAGCATGATAAGCCTGTGATTGGATCTAATCTAGGAGCACATGTCCAAACTTGATCATATTCCTTGATCGCAGCATAAATGGCACGTTTCAATAGATCTAGGGCTTCACCACTAGCTTCACCACCCATCTTTTCAAAGATCTTTAGAGCCATATCTGTTAGGAATGGAGGTTGAGATCTTGTCAAATAATAAGATCTATTAGCATTCAAGATCTTACCATAGTGATTAATCTCAAAGATGAAATGTTCAACCATACCTCTTGCCAATTCTGTCTTGTTATTGATGAGTAAACCTAATGATTCCATGTATGAATCCCAACCGTACAATTCATTGAAACGACCACCTGGCACAACGTAGGGAAATGACACTAGTGTGTTTTCACCAGTTTCTGGATCATGAGATTCTTCCATGGCTAATGCTAGTAAACCAGGTCTAGTATTGATGGATTTAACAAATTCTGGTGTAATCTCCTTAGGCAGGTATTCAACTTCCAAATTCAAATCAGGTTTATCCCTTGCAGCCTTGGAGAAGAATTCATATTGTTCAGGACAGTCATGTGGAATGTAGATTCTTGGATTTGAAACAATTTTAGTATCCTTGGCGAACACGGCAATACTTTCACCATCTAGTCTTCTTGTCAAATTCTTCCAAAACTGGGTGGAGATCAATCTTGATAGTCTATCAACTGGGTTCTCATTCAATCTAGCTTCATCTAAAATCATCTGGTTTCTACCAAATCTTTTGGCAATGGTCAATTCTTGTAACAAATTGGATAGCATGTAAGTACCACGGATCTCCTTTTGATTAAAGGCGTTTGAATTCATTGTACCCAATTTCAAAACTTTTGGACCAGTGTCTTCAATAGTGATTTGGAAGTTCCCATCTGTGTCCTCATTGTCTAACAATTCTTGTAACGTGGCATTGATATCACTGATAAAGAATCTCTTACCACGACCACCAGATCTTAAACCAGTTTCATCTTGAGACCCACGTCTAGTCAACCCGGCCTTGAACTCATTTCTAAACTCAGTCTTGACGTTGTTGTTGAACCCACCATAGCTCATTGTTCTGGTTCTGGCATATTGAGAACCCTTTGGCGCCTTGGATGGATCGGTTTGTGGTCCATAGTAGACATCAGGCTGGGAAAAGGGGTCATAGTCGTCCATGGAGGACTTACGACGACGGTGTGTCTTGGACACAGGACTCTTGAGTACTTTGTCTGTGCTCATTGTCCCTTTGGATGTGCAGTTTGGGAGTTCTGAAGACAGGAGATTCTTGTGTCCTTTTGTAAGTGGGCTTGTCTGTGTTTGGCCTCTAATCACTTGCCGTTTGGGTGTGTGTAGTGGGATAAAAGCAGGGAAATTTGCTCAAAAGTAACTTCTGTAGTGGATCAGTTACCAATTTATCAGCAATTGACTTGTCCAATGAGTTTCCGCCACCAGATTCGACGCTGTTTTCTGTGTTTGGGCAGAAGCAATTGTAAACGTCACCAGGCGATCAATCCCAAATCCCCAATTTTCTCACTTTGACAAGAAATTCACGTGACCTCGATTTTTCCCGCGAACTCGTTCGACACATCGGCCGATCTGGCTTTTTTTTCTTCTGGAAGAAATTGTGGAAAAAAAATTTCAAAACAAGGGCAAATTCAACAATAACACAGCTCTTGCCACAACGTTAGCCATGTCTGAAAAGGAAGAAAAACCAGTCGCCACCCCATCCGAAGCTCCAGCTGCCGAGGCCAAGCCCCCAACCGCCGACGTCTTTGCCATGTTCGGTGGTAAGAAGAAGGAAGAACCAAAAGCTGAAGAAAAAGAAGATAAAGAAGAATCCAAGGCCGCTGACGAAGAAGAAACCAAAGAAGAAGAGGAAGCTGATGTTCATTTCGAACCATTAGTCCAACTAGAAAAGGTCGATGTCAAAACCAACGAAGAAGATGAAGAAGTCTTATACAAAGTTCGTGCTAAATTATTCAAATTCCATGGCGATGCTAAAGAATGGAAAGAAAGAGGTACTGGTGACGTCAAATTCTTACAACACAAAGAATCAAAGAAAGTCAGACTTTTGATGAGAAGAGACAAGACCTTGAAGATCTGTGCCAACCACTTCATCTCTGCTGATTACCAATTGAAACCAAACGTCGGTTCTGATAGATCATGGGTTTACAACGTCACTGCTGATATCTCAGAAGGTGAACCAGAAGCTCAAACTTTAGCCATCAGATTCGGTAACAAGGAAAACGCTGATAAATTCAAAGAAGAATTCGAAAAGGCCCAAGAATTCAACAAAAAGAAATAAGAGGTTACTTCGTTTGTCTTTAGCTTGATTTTTTAAATTCTTCATGTCATAATGTCATTTGTATTCAGGTTGTAGTTGTATGTGACATGGGTCTGCAAGAGGGAGTCATTTAGTGGTTATTTGCAAGGTTCATGGGGTTAAGGCCTCCAGCGTTGATTACAGTAGACTCCTTTAAAGCGCCAGTACTAACTCAAATAGCAAGTCAACTTCCTCTGCAGAAATCACCGGTGGCAAGACCAGTGCAAGGAGTTATACACAGCTTGAAGCTAGCTGCGTAACTACGTACCTCTTCCTTAAGACACAAAAGCTTCAAAACACAATTAAATAAGTCTATAAACAAACAAGTCCTGCCAGTTTAAATCTATAGAACTGATCTCAAGCTAACATGAACACTCTTGGTTTGGGTATAAGTTTCAATACCAGCCAACCCCAATTCTCTACCGATACCACTCAGTTTAAACCCACCAAAACTGGCTCTGATATCTTCGTCGTTTGAAGAGTTGACCCAGACAGTACCGGATTTAACACCTCTGGCAAATCTATGACCTTGTTTGATATCTTTGGTGAAAACAGCGGCACCTAAACCGTATTGAGTACCATTGGCTAGAGTTAAGGCTTCTTCATAGGTTTTGAATATGGAGACAACAGCGACTGGACCAAAGATTTCTTCTTGGAATAAACGTGAAGTCTTTGGAACGTTGGTATACACTGTTGGTGCAATATAATAACCTTCTTCTGGTACTGGTTCATTACCTAGAACTTTCTTTAAACCTTCTTCTTTGGCAATGGAAATGTATGATTTGATCTTGTTGTATTGTAATTCGTTGATAACAGGGCCGACAGTGGCATTGGAGAATGGAGAACCAACGGTCCATTCAGATCTGATCTCAGCTAATAGATATTCAATGAATTTGTCATGGACTGATTCATGGATTAAGATTCTTGAGTTAGCGGTACAGTTTTGACCAGAGTTATAACAGAAACCTAAGGCGACCCATTTAGCAGCATCTTTTAAATCAGCATCTTCAAAGATAACAGCTGGAGATTTACCACCACATTCTAAAGTGACAGCTTTCAAATTTTCAGCAGCTAATCTTTGGATGGTTTGACCAGTCTTTGTAGAACCTGTGAAGGCAACTTTATCCACATCTGGATGAGATGCCATACGAGCACCAGCAATTGGACCTAGACCTGAAACGATGTTGAAGACACCAGTTGGGAAACCGGCTTCTTTGACCAAATTGGCAAAATATAACAATGACAATGGAGTGAATTCAGAGGATTTGGCAATGACGGCGTTACCAGCAACAACAGCCCCGATCATCTTCCATGAAGCCATGGCTAATGGATAGTTCCATGGGATCAGTAAAGACACAACACCATATGGTTCCTTGGTTTCATAGACAAATTTCTCATCGCCTAATGGTAAGTATGAGCCTTTCACCTTATCAGCGTAACCGGCGTAGTATCTGGTCAGTTCAATAATTTGTTCCAAATCGGATTTAGCATTGGATTCATATGGTTTACCAGCGTCTAGGGCATCGATCTTAGCTAAGATGTCAGCATCACGTTCTAGCAATTCAACCAATTTGTACAAGTAGGCACCACGTTCAGAGCCTGGCAAGGTACCCCAAGACTCAGCAGCAGCACGGGCAGCAACGACGGCGTTGTCAATGTCCTTCTCAGAGGCGACGTAGACTGAAGTGATGGTCTTCTTTGTAGCTGGATTGACAGTCTCGATTGTGGAGTCGGATGTGATGAACTCGTTGTTGATGAACAGACCAGTTGGCTGAGTGTAAGTTTCACCGGATGGCAGGGCGACAGTGGCAGAGACCATGGCTGTGTTTTGTTTTTGTAGTAGTCTAGTCTACTTTCAACTGAAGAGATGAGAAACTGATCTGGATTTTAGACCGTCTTTATAAAAGCTAGATCGGCTCGCTTCGGGCTTGGAGCTTCCCAATTCGGCTTATCATCGACGCCATAGTTTCCGTCAGCGGGAAGGGAATTCCGCGAACTGTGTCGCGAACTTGTACTGTGAGGAAGACTTTAGCTAGTAACAGGACCACACTCTGCGTAAAGTTGTCAATTGGAGGGTTTCTCCCAGTACTAGAGGCTCCTGCGTAGTTACTGGCAGTTCTAGAAGACTTCAGACATACTATGGCCATAATCTCGCCCCAAATGAGACCCAAACTAACTCAGATCTGACAGACTTCTCATTAAGATCTTGCTTTTGTGTCACCATCATGACACAAACACAACTTTGGGGGTATAAATTGTGTGAGATCATCCGCCTCTTTAGCCAGCAGTTGTTAAAAGATAAACCTGATCAGACTGGAGCCGTTTTTTGCTTCTTCAATGTGGAATCACGCCTTTCCCATTTGCAGGACGTGAATTCGAAACACTAGAACTTTGGTTAATCTGACGTTCTTCAACCAAGCTGCAGGTAATGTTAGCCTAGTTTAGAGTGTGCACTCTTTGACTGGTTTTTAGTGCCTGGCAGGAGCCATACACAGTGAATATTGGGTTGTCTACCCTAATGTCATGTCCCTTTCCATAAACTAAGTTGTAGAGTCTCGACCAGCTTTAGAGATCACGTTGGATACTGTGTGAGTTGCCCAAACTAGAGAGTACAACAGACCAATTGAATTGACTCCAATGTTGATAGTTGCCCAGAATCAGTGTTTGAAACAGGTCTATGATGGATCTAAAGAAAATCTGAGTTTTCTAATTCTCTGTACTGTGCTATTCCACAGGGTCTCCAGCACGCAATTACATCATAGCGAATCAAACGACTCGTATAGCAATCAACTCGAAATCGAGGGTTATAAGACATGCTGGTGGCAAAGGGATCGATTGAACGGCCAAACCTCTAAGCCATAGACTCTGACTGCATCAAAACTACATCACTCTCGATTAAAAAGATTAAAAGGAAAACTCATAGATTTATAAAATGACTAAAAGACATGTTTTGAATCAGACGAAAACAGCTTATAAATCAGCGTCATCTTCATCAGGCAATGGCATAGCGGTAGCTTGGTCCATTTCTTGTTGGTATTGTTGCATTAATTGGGCATCGACAGCGACTTCTGGTGGAGCTAAGGCAGGAGCAGCAACGAATTCTAAAGATGGGTTACCAACTAATTTTCTGGCTAACCATAAGAATGGTTTTTCAAAGTTGTAGTTGGATTTGGCAGAGATATCGTAGTATTGTAAGTTCTTCTTTCTGTGGAAAGTGATGGTCTTGGCTTTAACTTTTCTTTCTTTGACATCAACTTTGTTACCAGTTAAGACGATTGGGATGTTTTCACAAACACGAACCAAATCTCTGTGCCAGTTTGGAACGTTCTTGTAAGTGATTCTTGAGGTGACATCGAACATGATGATACCACATTGACCGTTGATGTAGTAACCATCTCTTAAACCACCGAATTTTTCTTGACCGGCAGTATCCCAGACATCGAATTTGATTTCACCAAAGTTAGTGAAGAAACCTAGAGGGTGGACTTCGACACCTAAGGTGGCAATGTATTTCTTTTCGAATTCACCAGTTAAATGTCTCTTGACGAAAGTGGTCTGTGTTTCACATTGTTAGTATCTTCTTGATCTCAAAATTTGCCATTATTTCAAATCAAAACAAGGGATCAGCAAGTCAACAAGATCAATTCGATCCAATGGTTGCCCCCACGGTCCCCCGTTCCACACGCTGTACTCACTTTACCGGTACCACCATCACCGACTAGAACTAATTTGAAAGTTGGAACTTCAGCAGCCATTTTGAGTTGATTTAAAAAGGTTGTTGTGTGTGAGTTGGTGTTGAAGTGTTAAATTTCAATTTGAAAAATTTGTTTTCATTTTTTTTCTTCTCGAAAATTTTTTTGCCATCGACGGAAAAGGGAGGAAAAATAAGCGTTGCTCTGGTTACATGTAAACAAAGGGTCACGTGATTGGAGAGAAAGAATTCGGTGGAACAACTCTGGAAGAGGTGGTAGAGGGTATAGGGTAGTATGGTAGCGATGTATGCTTATGTTCACAAGGCTTATGAGTACATGTGCCGTTTTCTGGTTTCTTTCCAGCGATTCTGGCGCCAAAACTACGCTTATATCTCAGATCCAATCATAACTTCATTAAAACGACATAAACTTCCTTATAAGCAAATCAGTTGACAGTTTTGAGTATGTTCCCGAGGAGTTCTTTCCCCTGTGAATCATGCAGCACTTTTGGAGGCGGTTGTGGGAAGTGTTGTAACGTTGGAGGCGGTGGAATGGTCTTTGTCTGTGAAAGTTTGTAAAGATGGTCTAAATCCACAGGAGTTGAACCTGGAATACCTCTGTATAGATTATCCTTGGTGATCTCGAAAGGCAGTTGACTCGGGTTGAAAATCCCTTGCTTCTTAGCCTCTTCTTCGTAGTAATCACACACTAATTTGACATGATTCTTACCACTCAAATGGTTTTTCCTCACACTAGTAGCATCGTGTGTTAAATAAGCTAGCGGAAAAAGAGTTAGTATATCAATCAGAGACCGTAGATCACGATGGTGTACTCACATTTGCAATAATCACAGTAGAATCTCCCCATTTTGGCACTTTCAGATTATGTGTCTCTTTCTCCATTGCAGATTTTCTTCCAATTAAAATCCTCCATTTAGCGTGGTGTCCGGGTGTTTTGGCCCGATTTTTTTTTGCCAATGAAAAAATTCACCCTGAAAGGAGTCTCGAAGAAAGGCCCTGGTCCCCAGAAAACACTCTTTAAAACTGGTTTTTAACGCTTCCACAATGTTCAGAGCCACTGCCCTAAGATCAATCCGTGCCTTCTCCACCGGCCCAGTCAGAAGAAACGCCATCCAAGATTTATACATCAAGGAACTAAAGGCCTTCAAGCCAACTCCATTATCTGCCAAAGACGCCCAAGATGCCACCAAACCATGGAACACCCCAGTTGCCCCAAAGGCCCCAGAAGCCGAAGTGTCCGTTGACCAATTGAGCGCCTACGAAGCCTCAGAAGTCGAAGTTGCTGAAACCCAATCCGGTGAAGAAGTTGTTTCTGAAGAATGGTTTGTCTTGGAAGAACCAGAAGATAACCACCATTAGAAAGTTGTCGTGCAAGTGCAAGTGCTCTGGAAAAGCATAGATTCTTTACGATACACATAAAAATGAACAAAAAACAACACACAACATATATACATTCATGTCTTATGAGAATTGTAGAGTTGATGGTTGGTATTTGGGTGTTGATTTGAATGTTCTAAGTAAATTTGTACCTGAAATCCCGAGATTTATGGGGAATTGACTCGAGATTCAGAAACTGGATATAGTGCTTTGAGTAATTGAGTACAGTTTGGATCCTCCCATACGGCAATCATCCAGAAATCCCCCTTCGATCTCTTGTGTTTTGTGATCTGAACGAAATTGGTCGATTTCTCCAGGAAATATTTGGTACAAATTTACCCGAGACGAGAAACCCGTACATCAAAACAAACATTAAACCCAGCTTCAAACCACCAACAATCGCACACCCATGACTCAGGACATTCAAAACGCTGCCGACTTGGTGAACTCGCTTCTTCAGTCCAAAGGTCTCACGACTTCTCCGCTCCAATTTCACACGCTCACAACAGAGATCAATGACTATGATAACGATAAACAGATAATCAACACGATATACACATTACTCCAGGACCTCGATAAGTCCAAGGCCCAAAGCACAGAACTGAAAAGACAGCTAGATGCTAAGCAGGCGGAGGCTAGGGCCATCCAGGTGGAAAATGAAGAACTCATAGGGAAATATGACCAGTTGATCCAAAAGTCACAGATGGATGCTAATAAAGTGGATTTACTCCTCCAGGAGGTCAAGAATCATAGGGTGGAGAAAGCAAGGTTTGAGAAACTGTACCATGGAGAACGGAATTTGAATTCATCTTTAAAGACTAAGTATGAGATTGATATCAAGAGGAAAAATCATACTATCAATTCCATCCGTGATAAGTTGTTGAAGAAATCGAGATTGGAACTTCAAGTGCCCGACACTGCTTCTGAGTTGATCGATGATGAATTGGAGAAAATGATGGTTAACTTACAAGGTCTGGTTAATAACTTATCAGTGCAGAACTCTCAAATGTTGAAATTCATCAAATATGTTCATACTTCCCTTGGTGCCACGTTTGAATCGTTACAAAATGGTGAAACTCTGGAATTAGAAGACTATAATTACGAAGATGATGATGATATGAACACTAAACTATCAAACTTGGCAAAATTTGAAAGGGTACAGAATGAAGTGATCCAATCGTTACAGAGATTCAAGAGTGTGAAGCTGGGGAATAGAAATGATGCATTGGAGAAAGAGATCAATAAACTAAGGAACGATTTGGAGAAATCATTGGAGTTGAATGAGAAATGGAAGAAGAAGTGGGATAAGAGATGAAATTTCTGTAATAATGGGGCTGTTTGACAGGTTAATACAAGTGTAGTTTGCATTTAATTAGCACTAGTAGAACTACTAGCGTAAGAAGTTCAAGAAAATGAAACAAGTACAGATCACCAAAGTCCAGAAAATATAGCTCCACTGATTCTGCACTTCGCATCATCTCAACAAACTCCAGAATCATATTGTTCTAATAATGAAACGCTCGAAAATTTTCATGCATCAAGTTAAATATACCCACGAAACAAAACGGGTCTAGCTAAACAAAACGCGTACATCTGATTCAAGATAAAATTTCATGTGCATTTTTGCCAATGAGAGCTAGCGTATATACGAATGGGAAATGAATGACATTAGTTGGGTTCAAAAGTAGAATTGTAGATGAAAAAGGGCATAGGAAAATGGCATTAGTCATTAAAATTAAAAAGTGGTTGGGGCCGTTCAAATGAATGTATAGAGGTGAGCTGTGAGGGTTGGAACTAAAAGCAAGGGATACAATCGTTGTGGGAATCACTGTGTCTCTTTGGCAGGGAGTTGGGCCAGGATGCTCTGCACCGTGGTGGTATTCGACGTGTTGGAAGTGGCTGGTGTTATACCCGTGCTAGAGTCAGAGTCTGTGTCAAGGGACTCGACTTTCTTCTCGGCGTCTTCAGTCTCGTCACAGCGATGCAGTAGTACCATGAGGAACACCAGGCTGAACATGAACACGAATATGATGATCCCGATGAAGAAGATAATCAGAAGTGTTATTATGGAGGTGATTAGTTCATGGGATGATAAGGAATAGTCGTGGGAGTTGTTGGTGTATAGGTCTAGAATGGACTGGGATAAGTTGGTAAACATGGTGTAGAGTGTGAATATGGACTGGGTGGTTGAATGTTCAGTGTTTAGAGCGTGTAGTTGGTTGTTGGAGCAATTTTAAATGGGGATTTGTTTCCCTGTTCTTTGTTTGTCTGTTTCTCTTCTAGTGTTTGAAGATGAAACCGTTATGAAACGAGGAAAAAAGCAGCGTGTCGCAGTGGGGAATGTCGCGTCGTCGGTTGTGTGAAGGAGTCTTCTGCTGGGGGTCTGTCTGGTAGCGTGTGGCAGGGAAGTGGCGACTGTCGTGTTTAAATAGAAACAGAGCTAAACGAACTTTGCTGAGTAATTTTTGTTTCGTTTAACATCTGACCCGAATTCCGCTTTTTCCTGCAACTAATTTAAGTGCAAACGCAGCGAAGCCGCCCCGCGAAATGGGCTGGTTCTAGGCGGAGACCTGGGCAGGCACCCCTCTAGACTTAGGCAGGGCGCGCCTTGGGCTAGGCAGAGTCTCCTTCTGGCTCATGACACATTTTGAAAGAGGACAATGGCTAAACAGGGAACAATGGAAGAACATGGAAAAAAAAGAGAAAGAGGAGGGAGAAAAAGGGTGTGATTACAACAGCAAACGCAGATGTCTCTCTCCCACCTCAATCACCACCGTTGGGAGACGTCTCTGCTGCTAAGTTCCCTTTTGGTGCCCAAACTCCGGAGCGGTACGGACAAGACGGTTCAACCGTAAACCTGAAATGGGGAGCAACAATGGCCATGGCCATCAACTGGCAGCAGTTGGGGAAGGAAACGGACAATTGGTGCTTCCCACACAGGGTCCTTCTCTCGAATCGAGGTTTTCCCCTGTTCATTTGAGTGTTTTTGCAAACTTTTTTTTCGTAAGCTTACGCTTAAGTCTGGTTACCAGTTTAGGAAGGAAGCAGGTTTAAGCTTGAACGAAAAAAGAGGTTGTTTTTGCAAACCCCTAGTTAAGCGCAAAACAAGAAAAGTACACCATTCTGGCCTATTTTTGTGTATTTGAGGTTGTAGCGAGTAAAGGGAGGTCAAATATAGGTACCTAGGTGATCACTTTGATTTTCACTACGTTTGTTGGCGCGAACATTTCAAATTTCTGTAAGCCTGAGAATTCGTTAAAGCTTAAATCTACTTCCTAATCAAGTAAGAATGGTCTGAAAAAATCTCAGGGTAATATCCTGAAATCTTAAACTGCTCCTTCCTAAACAAGTAGTGCCAGTTTTTCGAATTTTCTGAATATATATCTAGTAGAAAAAGTTAAGCATAAGCTTAAAAAAATTTGCAAAAACACTCAATTAGGGATCACATTGATTATTAACAGCCTGTTTTGTAAGGTGCAGGAGCTATAATCGCCCATTAAAGTGCAAATTTGGGCTTTATTCTCCCACATAAGACACTCAACAAGAGCTAGTAGGCACTAGATACCATTAATATGTCTAAAGTGTCAACAGACCCACTCTATGCATTCAATTAACGACCTGAAAGGTGCTAAATTATGCTGATGCGCTAAATTCGTACCCGCGAATCCCGCGAAACCGGTCGGTGATCGCTATACGAGATTGACACAATTTTGGTGATGCAACGGCTTTTTGCCATCAAAGACGTCTTCAGGTGGTGTTTTGTGGTGTTATTCGGTGATAAATGGCTGTTGGCGGATGTTTTACTGTTGGTGTAAGTCTACTTGGTTGCTGTTGAGGCTGGTCTGACCGGCTCTAACCCCAATGTCAGCTTTGTGTCACTTTTCTAGAAATGTGGTTCAAAGGTCAAAACATTCATTTGCCTCTCCCAGTTCCACAAGAAGGCTCGAGATGGTTTGCTTCGGTCGTCTAGAGTCCTTTCACCTCTCATCATTTGAATCTCCCACTTGCGAATTCCCTCAATGGAGCAAATGCGGCCTCCCTCCCCAGGGCCATCTTTCATTCCCATCTACTCCGTCCCTTGTACAGACCTTATGACAAAGAACATGAACGATATGACGTTGAATGACTACCAAAACTTACTCACACCTATCACTGCCCTCAACTTTGACTACTTCTCCCCCTTGATCAACATCACACCTGTTCATATAAGATGGGTTTACTGCTATTTCCAAGTTGTCCCTGTTTGCTTCTCCATGAAGATGAAACTCAATGCCCTGCCCGCTATCAACGAAAGGCTTTTCCCTTCTGCTTTCCTCTTTGTCGAGGTTGATATAGACCCTGAGAGGGGTATTTCTAAGAGGTTTGTGAAATTCTATGATCCCGGTGCTAAGGACGATGGGTTCTTGATATGGTTTTGGTGGTTTACTTATGATGATGTTGATCTTTTGTTTGAAATCCCAGATGACGTGATCAAGCTGACTTTGAACACGTTCTATGAATCTTTGTCCCTGAGATTGTTTATGAAACAATGCAAGGATGAAACATTCCATCATTTGCTTCATGGTCCTTTCACACGAGCATACATCAAACAGAAACTTCCAAATAGTGTTGGTCATTTGGTTGCAATGGTTAATGATATCTATAAAAGAGTTGTTGCTGGACCTCATGATATACTATCATCTAAGATATGGATGAAAAGAAGATTATCCATTGAGGTTCTACATCCTTTATTTGCAATCTTGGAGTACACATATGGGTGGACTATTGATGTGAATGATCCTGACACTTTCCAAGATTACAGCATTGCAATGCCAGAGCCCAATGATCATTACACTTTTGATATCATGGTCAAGAACACTGGTGGATTACTACAAAGAGATTTGTTCCCCATATTGTTAATCAATTCTTATGACTACCCAGAAGATAGTTGTAATTTGTTTGGTCCAGCTTTCCTAGGTACACGTACCGAAATATTGAAACAATATGTATCCACGTACTTGATGCTAGGTCGTACAAGGTTTGTTGTCGTTACGGATTTGAATTCGATGATATTTGTGGAGTTGGACTCCAAAAGAAAACATGAAGTGGTAGTTGAGAAGGATTTCATCCCATTGAGGTACAAGTTGATTCGGTATAAAGACTTGGAGATCACTGGTAAGTCGATGCTTTGTTACGTTACAATCAAAGAAATGGATAGACTTTTGAATGAGGCGAGGGGTATTAGTCCAACAGCTAGTACTGGTGATTCTGTATGACACCTTTTAAAACTACTTTCTTCAAAGTACAATATGGCTAACAGAATAGCAATAAAACTAGAACCGTGCGTAATTAATTAACCTGTAATCATAAACAATCTCTTCATTTTCTTCCCTCTATAAATCACCATTTTCAATATCAATAGCTCTTTGAACAATCTTCAAGTTTTCAATCAAACCAGCATGGTCTTCATGGAAACACAAACCTCTTTCTAATTCTGCCTTGGCCAAGTTCAATCTACCCAAATACATGGAAGCTCTAGCCTTTCTCAAGAAATTATCAGCCAAGCTCACACCGGTACTTAGTAATAGATCAGCATCACCGTAACTCTCCAAGTATTGTTTATTCATCAAATAGGCATCGCATCTAATCTGTAACAATTGGTTTAATTCTGGTAATTGGATACCAAAGGCCTCCCATTTAGCACGTTTGGAACCGGCATCAATGGCCACTGTCAACTCTTTGATGGCCTCGTTATACTTCCCGGCTTTCAAGCGCTCCACGGCAGATGTGATTAGTTTACGGATCAACGTGGTGATGTTCTTGTTTGGTTCTGGGGATTCTGGCACTTCGGTGGTGATGGAGGTGAGGTTGGACACCAGCGTGTTCAATTGGGCAACGTCTTCCTGGAGCTGCTTGTCCAGCGACGAGGTTGTGATCTCCTTGGTGGCTGGGTTGTATGCGATCTCAAGGGACATTTTGGTGGTTCTGAAGTGGCTTTTTCCCTGTTTGATGATGGTTTTGAGAGAGAAGGTTTGACAAGTTGATTTGTGTCTTTTTCTTTGGGAGCCCTTGACTTCCTAATCCGGTAATCAAAACGACTCTCCTGGATGATGTTTCCTGTCAGCAGAAGAAAAAAAAATTAAATTTAAACCCGATCTCATCGCTTATGAGCCAGGAACACCCAAAATCGACGCCACCGAAGCCGCAGCCATGGTCAAGATCAAGTCCAACAAGAAGGGCGGCCAGTCCCTGACACAGTCGCTGGACACCAAGCTGACAAACCTGATATACAGATGCCTGGACGAGCGTACTGCCGAGAACAAGAGGAACAACCCAGATGAGGAAGATGAGATAGCGCACATCGCTCTGGCCAGGGACCTGAGTCTGAACGAGGCATTGATATACTCACAGCAGAAGGACCTGTCGCTGCAGCGTGTGAAGAAAGTCATGCTTGAGAAGACCCTGGAAAGAGTGCTGAGAGATATCAGACTGGAGGAACAAGAGGAGATTAAAGGTTTCACAGGTGGTGATGAAATGGTGGATTCTGAGGAAGATCGTGATGATTTGATGGAAGTTAAAGATGTGAATCACATGAATAAGAGTGTGGTTAACCTATGGAATATCAAGAAGGAGGATGAGAGCGAAGTCACGGAGAAGGAAACTGATAAAGAAACTGAAAAGGAAACTGATAAAGAAGAGTCGGTGGAGAAACAAGAGAAGCCTGAAAAGAAGTCTAAAAAGAGATCAAAGGATTCTTCAAAGCCATCCAAGAGACAAAAAGGTGAGTATCTTCATTAGAAGTTGAGTGTTTCCCCGGGAAAGAATTACTAACAAACAACCAGTAGAAAAGGATAGAGCTCCCCCAACTTCAACGTTAGCAGAATTAGGCGGTATGGACAATGTGATCAACGAACTTATGGAACTTGTCGGTCTACCCATTTCCCATCCAGAAATCTACAAATCCACAGGTGTCGAACCTCCAAGAGGTGTCCTATTGCACGGCCCACCAGGTTGTGGTAAAACCACCATCGCAAACGCACTAGCTGGTCATTTACAAGTTCCATTCATCAACGTCTCGGCTCCATCTGTCGTTAGTGGTATGTCTGGTGAATCTGAGAAGAAGATCCGTGAATTGTTCGATGAGGCCAAGACTTTAGCACCATGTATCATTTTCTTTGATGAGATTGATGCCATTACACCAAAGAGAGAAGGTGCCCAGAGAGAGATGGAAAGAAGAATTGTGGCACAGATGCTGACTTCTATTGATGAATTAAGCCTTGATAAGACTGGTGGTAACCCAGTGATTATTATCGGTGCTACTAATAGACCGGATTCATTAGACCCTGCTTTAAGAAGAGCTGGTAGATTTGATAGAGAAATTTGTCTGAACGTTCCAAATGAGGAATCAAGATTACACATTCTACAAAAGATGACACAGGGCTTGAAAATTGATGGTGAACTGGATTTCAGAGTGCTGGCTAAAGCTACTCCAGGTTATGTCGGTGCTGATTTGAAAGCTCTAACCACTGCTGCTGGTATTTGTGCCATCAAACGTATCTTTTCCAACTTGACCACAGAAGAATTGGATCCAAGTTTGGCTTCATTGTCCACAATCCAAAAGTTCTTATTACAACATCCAACTCCATTGACCTCAGAACAATTGGCTCCATTAGCAATCACATACAATGATTTCTTAACTGCCTTACCAACCATCCAACCAACAGCCAAGAGAGAAGGTTTTGCCACAGTGCCAGATGTCACCTGGGAGAATGTCGGTGCTCTTGACCGTATCAGAATTGAATTGAATATGGCTATTGTCCAACCTATCAGAAATCCAACAATTTATGAAAAAGTTGGTATCCATGCCCCAGCAGGTGTGCTAATGTGGGGCCCTCCAGGTTGTGGTAAGACTTTGTTAGCTAAGGCTGTTGCCAATGAATCCCGTGCCAACTTCATCAGTATCAAAGGTCCTGAACTATTGAACAAATACGTCGGTGAGTCTGAAAAGGCCATTAGACAAGTCTTCACTAGAGCTCGTGCCTCTGTGCCATGTGTTATCTTCTTTGATGAATTGGATGCTCTTGTTCCAAGAAGAGACACATCGTTATCAGAATCTTCTTCACGTGTTGTAAATACCTTATTGACCGAGTTGGATGGTTTGAATGATCGTAAAGGTATCTTTGTCATTGGTGCCACGAACAGACCAGATATGATTGATCCAGCCATGCTGAGACCTGGTAGATTGGATAAGACCTTATTCATTGAATTGCCAACTGCTTCAGAAAGACTAGACATCTTACACACCGTTATCAAGATTAACAAGACCCCAGTTGCTTCAAATGTTGACATGAACTCCATTGCGCATGATGAAAGATGTCGTAATTTCTCAGGTGCTGATCTGTCTTCATTGATTAGAGAAGCTGGTGTTATTGCTCTGAAGCGTAAATTCTTCAATTTGGAAGATGAAATGGTGGATGATGATATTGAAGTCACTATGGATGATTTTGAGAAGGCTTTGAACAGTGTTAAACCATCTGTCAACGATAGAGATAGAACCAAGTATGATAGACTAAACAAGAAGATGGGTTGGTCTTTGGCTGCTGAAGAGACAAAGGAGGAAGTCGCTTAGCTAGCTTACAAGACTGTTAATCGTAAACGTTAATGCATTAATAATTATTAGACAATATCTATCGTAGTTGACCTCTTCTTTGAACGTTTCTTCTGCTTTTCCAAGCCTTATCAAACTCAGAACTTTTCTCAAAAGTGATGAAGGGTATTTGTTTACCAAACTTCTTAGTGATCTCCTTTGATGCCAACTCCCAGATTGGAGTCTCTGTTTTACCTCTCAAGATCACAAACTCTTCATTAGAGCCCTTAGTCAAGTCCTCGAAGGGTGGGATGTATAGATTGATGATCTTGTCTGTGGTATTGATGGAATGGATCAATGCAAGGGCTTTGAAGTTCAAACTAACGTCATTGAAGTCTTTAGAGTTGATGTATGGTAGATCTTTCTCCTTCTTCATCTTTTCAAGTTTTGTGGAAGTGATCGTGTGCAATCCAACAATGGTACCTTCCAATGAATTCTTCAAATCCACAGGGTTTAGACCTTTGATACCCAATATACTAATCCCCTTGATCCCATTATCACCATAACTAACTTGTAGTGGGGCTTCATTGACTAAAGGACTGAAATCGAACTTGAAATCAGCAAGTTTATGGAAATACCCTAAAGTCTTCAAAACACGTAATTGAGAAGAGGAATGTTTAGCACCAGTGCTGAAACGACCCAACAATGGTATTAATTCACTTCCACCGGTTTCCAGTTCTTCTAGTTCGATGTTACCAGAGTTCAAATAGATCAAATGGGTAGGCTTGATCTTCTCCACCAAGTTCTTGGTCAAGTTAACACCATAGCCCTTGATCCAACCAGGTGTATTGATTATCAGGCTTTCATTTCTAATCAGACCTTCATTATTATAACTCCTTATCAGCTCATTAATCAATAAATTGTAGCGAATAGGCTGGTCCTTAGGAGATGTGAACCCAATATAGTGATTGATGGCTGATAATGGGGATGTCAGAGACAAATGGTTCCCAAATTGGTACTTCAGAAACTTGGATAATGAGATGGAATCTGGTTTTGAAAATTCAGCTTGGCCTGGGTCAAGATCCAAGACATTCACAGGGACTTCAGTTTCCTGTAGGAAATTCTGTAGCATGAGTCTCAGCAGTGTAGATTTCCCTGAATTCTTACCACCGATAATCAACACTCTCAAAGCAGTTTGATTTTGGTACATCTGGGTTAATCTGTCAATAGCCACTTCCCATTCTTTGTACTTGATGACACTGATCCCATTATCGGGTCTGAAGACTGGACAGAAAGTGTATTCCAAGAATGGTTGTTCAATCTCATCAACATCATAATTATCATTCCAAAATACGTTTTTGAACAACGAACACAATTTGCCAATCTTCTCAAGCCCTGTTTCCAAGTTGGTAAGTTTCAATACCGTCTTGTAATCACTATGGAACAGATGTTCATTCTCTTCATTTCTTGTATCTTTGACTTTTGACGTATCAATCACTTGGGTAGCTTGAATCAACGGTACAGCACCACTGGAGGGGTTCAGAAACTCCAGTGGCTCCACTGAAGAATGGTATACCACATTGTTGATCATCACAGCACCTCTTTGTATCACCAAAGTGAACTGACCTCTCAGTATAAGATTTTCGAAATGCTTTAGGCCAAATATCACATATGATTCACCATAGATCACATTGTCGTCATTGGGCTGGAAATTAGAGCAGACGTATTTAGATTCTTCAGGTGGTAAGAATGGGGTAGTTTCCATGGACTGCTTTGGAGTATCAGGCACAAGAGCCTCTTGATCTGAGTCTTGTTCTGAATCTGAAGTGTTGGCTTCATAGATGGGTATATCCTCCCGTAGAGCTGCAAACGCTAATTTTTGTTAGTACATTGTGTTCTCCATAAGCATATCATTGTTCCAGTACTCACCACTCTTACTCATCTTCCCCTGAAATGTCACAATAATTGACCAACTACACCAAAACAAGCTCATCTCTTGCAACTCAAAATTTTTGGTACTAAATTTCTGCACGTGAGTTTCACGTGACTGCCAAATCATCACGTGAAGGTCGGCCAATCAAATCGCGGAAAAATCCTGTCGAACAAAAAAAATGGTCAGAGAAAATGAAAACCTTAACAAGAGCTACATACTATCGTCTTCATAAACTAAACACAAAATGTCCGATCTACCAGAATTAAAAACCGTTGGTTTCGACGCCCGTTTCCCAAACCAAAACCAAACCAAACACTGCTGGCAATCATACGTTGATTACCACAAATGTATCAACGCTAAAGGTGAAGAATTCGAGCCATGCAAAGTCTTCTTCAAGACCTACTCTGCCTTATGTCCTGTTGACTGGGTTGAAAAATGGGATGGTCAAAGAGAAGCTGGTAAGTTCGCTGGTGATTTGAAGAACTAGAGAAGGAGATTTCAGAACACGTCCGTTGGTTTTTTATCGTTACAGTTTAATTTAGGAGCATGGTGTTATGAATGAATTGTTATATTCTTAAATTGTTAAAGACATATTTATTACAAAAGCATACTACAGATACCTGAAGTTGTAGTTGATGTTAATCTCCTAGTGGAATTGTGTCTCTCACATGTTTGTGCCTCTGAATTTTTTGTGGAGAAAGAAGTTTTTGGCATTTGATGATATATGTCCAGCGATTTGAAGATTGACACATCAATTGGAGCTGAAATATGTCATATGACCATCTACATGTCTCAGAGATTCAATGTGATGTATGCAATACTTAATTTTATATTCACTGATCACATAAAATCCTCCTCAGGATCGTACATCCTTCTTTGATTACTACTCTTTTCCTTTTCATCATCATCCCACAGATCATCGTACATAGTTTCCTTTCTCTTCTTCTCCTCTACTATTCTTTTCTTCTCTTCTTCAGCAGCTAATCTTTCCTCCCTTTGTTTCTGTAAGATTCTTTGAGCTGCATCTTTATCTCTAGCATTTCTCGCTATCACCAAATGTTCACGCCCCACAATCTCTTCTCTGGTCTTCTTAAGTCTGTTAATAATAGCATTATCTCTGAACTGAATATGGATCTTCTTTACCTTCTTATCGTTCTTGAATGAGACTTGACCATCAGCCATACCTTTAGTCTTCTTCAAGTTAGCCCATGGCGTATAGATAATAGTGACGTTATCCTTCTTGTTTCCTTGAATGGAGTTCGCCTTCGTCAGTTGCGCACAATCTGTTAGGATACCTTCTGGGACCTCATCCCATTTTTCACCTGGCAGCAGCCTTAGGTAAACGTGAGCAGATGATAAGTTGTCAGCATGGAACCAAACGTCTTCCTCAAACCCCAGCTTTATCAAATCTTCATTCTCGTATTTGTCTTTACCCATGTAGATGAATCTTGGATTGCCCTCATAGGAGCCGTCTGATCCTGTTGACTGGAAATAGTACACCATTGTTGTGGAGTTTGTGGCAGATTACTAGTGACGATGATTCATCGATGAGTTTCTAATTTTTTTAAAGTTCAAGTCCGAAGGGCAAAATCAGCTCTGGCTTAGGTCAAGTGGTCTAGTCTTAGTCCAGGTCCCCATTGATGACTTGGCCTAGTCCTAGTCTATGAGATCTCAACGGTTAGCGGCTGGAGACTTCCAATAACACATAACGTTTAAACAGTTCCCACTTAGAAATAAGGCTTATTCCTTATTTGTGTCTCGCCTCGATGAGCTCATCTTGAATTTTTCACACGCGTTTCAATTCTTACGCGTACCGCATACACAAACCACTACAGACCACGCCAATTTGCCACCCAAATCACAATGCCGGTGCCCTACGATATAGATCCTTATGAAGTTCTCCAAGTGAAAACCGATGCCACTGTCGACGAGATCAAGAAATCGTACAGAAAGCTGTGTCTGAAGCACCACCCAGATAAACTGACAAGTGCGACTCCAGAAGAACAACAGGAATCACGTACACAGTTCGAAAAGATCCAATTCGCCCATTCGATCCTGTCTGATGAGAAGAAACGGAAGAGATTTGACAAGACGGGGTCCCTAGAGGAGACTGAAGGTGATTTCGACTGGTTTGAGTACTTCTCACAGGTGAAGGTGGAGATCAATGAAGAGGCCATTGCTAAGGACAAGAAGGTCTACCAGGGCAGTGAAGACGAAGAGGAGGATATCATTGAATCCTGGATCGAGACTAAGGGTGACTTTTTGAGTCTCTTTGAAGCTATTCCACATCTAGAGCCTACCAAAGCTGAGGAGAAGAGGATCTTTGACAAAGTGCAAGAGCTGATCAAGGATAAAGTGATCGAAGGTGGTGACGACTGGGAAGCTTATAAGAAGGACAGAGTGAAGCTGTTCAACAAGTACAAGAAGTCATTGAAGTCTGAAGAGAAGGAAGCTGAAGAACTGAAGAAAGAGTTGAGCAAGAAGCATAAACTAGACAAGGTCGATACCGAGGAGGATCTGAAGCAATTGATACAAAAGAAGAATAAGAGCTCACTGGACGATCTAATCGGGAGACTAGAGGACAAGTACAGTAATAAGAAGTCCAAGGGCAAGAAGAAGAAGGCCCCTGCTGCTCCGGAGCTGGACGATGCAGAGTTTGAAAAGCTACAGAAGAAGCTGTTCAAAAAATGAGAGATGTTTGCATTTGATTGTTGTCTGTTGTAGTCAATTGAGTCCCTGCAGTAGCCTATTGTTACCCAATACGGCCTCCAGTGCGAAAAGTATAAATACCCTCAAGTTTCCTCCACATTTCTGCAATTCTTCAATTCTCGGACAAATGCGAGTTTTGCAATCTTTAAGGCCAATCATACTTAAACAGCGAAATTTCCCAACTTTGAGAAACAATTCTGTCCAGTTAGCAAGACACTTCCATCACACGCCCAAAATGTCTGACGAAAACTTGCTGCTGATCCCAGGTCCAATCCTAGTCTCTGAAAAGGTCAGAGAAGCCCAGTCCATCCAGTCCCTGGCCCACACTTCTCCAGAGTTCATCAACATCTTCCAACCTGCTCTGCAGAACCTGAGAAAGCTGTTCAAGTCCACCAACGCTAAGGACCAAGGCCTGGTCATCTCCGGTTCGGGGACCCTTGGCTGGGACATTGCTGCCTCCAACATCATCTACCCGGGCGAGAAGGTGCTGCTGCTGTCCACTGGTTTCTTCTCAGACTCCTTCGCCGAGTGCCTAAAGGTGTACGGTGCAGATGTCACCGTCATCACCGCCCCAATCGGTGACGTGGTCCCAGGTGACGAGATCGAGGCTGCCCTGAAGAAGGAGAAGTACGCTGCCATCGTGGTCACCCACGTCGACACCTCCACGGCCGTGGTCCAGGACATTGAGTCCATCTCCTCCATCGTCAAGGCCACTTCCCCAGAGACTTTGATCCTGGTCGACGGTGTCTGCTCAGTCGGTGTCGAAGACATCGAGTTCTCCAAGTGGGGTCTGGACTACGTCCTGAGTGCCTCCCAAAAGGCCATCGGTGTCCCATCTGGTCTGTTTGTCGGTTTCATCTCTGAAAGAGCCATCGAAAAGGCCCTAAGCAGAGAAGTCACCTCCACTTTCTTTGCCTCACTGAAGAAATGGTTACCAATCTTGCAAAACTACGAAGCTGGTAAACCATCATACTTTGCCACTCCAGCCATCCAATTGGTCAATGCCTTGAAGGCCTCATTAGAAGAAATCTTAGCTGGTGGTCTAGATGAAAGATTTGCTAAACATCACCAAACCTCTTCAGAGTTCAAATCCAAACTACAAAACGAATTAGGCTTGAAATTGGTCTCTGTGAACGAAAAGGTCTCTGCTAATGGTCTATCTGCTGTCTACTTCCCAGAAGGCATCTCAGGCCCTGAATTCATTGGTAAAGTCTACAAGAAAGGCATCGTCATCGCTGGTGGTATCCACAAGGCCATTGCCACTAAGTACTTCAGAGTCGGCCACATGGGTGTCTCTGCTATTGGTGGTCTAGGTCACACCGATAGAGCTTTCCAAGTCATCAAGGAAAGCTTGGAAGAATTAGGCTACAAAAAATAGTTGAGAGACAGGTTTCTATAGGCTTCAATGTTGACGATTTGAGATTGTTCTACAAGTGTTTTGTTCTGGATTTTAAGTAGGTTTTCATCTTAGTCATGGAACTCTAGCTTATAGCGTTTAGCGGAGTCATGGTTTCTGATAACCAATTGACCCTCAACATTGACTGTATCGATGACAACTTGGTACAAAGTGACACATCTCTCCAAACCAACTTGGCCTCTCCCAGAATGACGACAAATGGCATTAGGAGCGCCTTCTAAATCGCTCAATCTTTCAAAGAATGAATCGTATGAGGCGCTGGTACCCTTTGAGATCTCTTTAATACGATCAAGTCTTGCAGTGGTGTTTAGGATCTTGTTCCTTGGAGGGAACTTTTTAGCTAGCTCTGGGTCAACTAAGTGGTTCGTATGAGTGACAACACCATCTTCTGGTTTAATGATACCAACACCATCAGTGGTGATCTCCAAACTATAGTATTCGTCCTTATCGCCCACTAAGATATTGGCAGCACTGGCAATTCCATTCTTCTCCACGACTGTAATGAGATCTTTGATCGTAGGTTCTTCCAGAGCTTTTCTAATGGCAAAATGGACAGGCAATTTATCATATCTCACGACATTGGATTTGATAGCATTCAGCATCAAAGCGACGCCGTTGGAATTAAAACCGTACTTCCCAATTATCCCAGCTTCAGCAAAGATGATCAGCTTTGGTTTATCCTTCTGATGGATCTCCAACAAGATGGTGATATCGTCAACTTCAGGCAACCAATCCCAATTCTGACCAACAAAGACATCACCTTGTTCCGTTCTCTGTGCAATTGAGGTACAGCCATCACTGATATCGACTAACGTGATCTCTGATCTTGTGTTCAAAGCCAATATGTCTAACAATTCAAAACCAGACCCATCAGCGATACCTTTCAATTCATCCAGGATCTCCTTGTTCTCCTCCAGCAGTGGCAAATACTTTGAGGCTCTCTTTTTGGCAACATCCCAACTGACGTTCTTTGTCTCAAGGTACAAGTCACCATAGATCTTTATAGCCTTTGTGATCTGTGGTTTGGCAACAGACCCATGTTGAAACCCGATCTCATAAGGTGTGTCACCCTTGATGATAGCATATGGAATGTGCGTGTCGAAGAACTTGGAGACGGTCATTTCACCTTTGTTCCTCGAGTATTTCAGGGGTACAAATGGATGGTTTTTCAGAACTGTGTTTTTGAACCTGGGGTTCGATAAGCTTATGGCTATATGTCCCGATTGGGTAATGCGCGCTTAACCGTGTTAAATGGTTATATCTCCGTCCAAAGTCCATCGAATTGTATCATTCTACAAGCTTAAAGTGAGAGAAGGAGGTCCTCTATCTATTATCTAAGTGTCAGCTTCTTCTTCATTTACCAGAGTAGCTACTTCTTCAAAACTTCATCAATGAGTCTCAACAGAGCCAGAGTCTTCTCTTCTTGAAGCTTGGAGCCAACAACTTGTAAACCAACAGGGACACCCTCGCTCTCCTCTGGATCATAATAGTCCCAAACAGCTTTCTCTGTCTCGTTTCTAGGTTCAATCTCAGCGATATCCTCTCTTGTGGCCTTTGTCACTGGGAAAACAGCAGCTGGAAAGTCAAGGACATTTGGTAAAGGACAATAAGTAACGTCCAAGAATTTATCTTTGGCAACACCAGCAAAAGCAGTGACCGGCATAATCAACCCGTCAATACCAATCGACTGCCAATATTTCCAAGCCTGATTGACAAGTCTTGTACGTTCAGCTTGCATTTTCCAAATCTCAGAAACTTGAAAGTCCTTACCAGTTTCAGCACCTGTATAGTCGTGCAATCTCTTAAACCCATCTGAATCCATGAACTGAAAGGCATATCTAGCAATTGGTGCCAATTCAGGACCAGCCCATTCGACAACTTCATACCCCTGAGCTTGCAATTTGGCCTTCACGATCTTCAATGCTCTTTGCACAGGAGGTGTTGGCCTAATGATCCCATCATCAAACAAGATTGCAAACTTAGGCTTCTTTGTTAGTTCAACATCTTCGCTCCATGGAATAGGAACCACTTTGGTGTCGATTTCCCAAGGTTTACCATTCACAATAGTCTTCAAGTAAAGCTCCAGGGCGTCAATATCATTAGCAATTGGACCATTAGTAGCAGAGACTGATTCTAGACCCATACAGATATCCTTGGAGTTACGAAATGGAACTCTCCCACTACTAGGTTTGAACCCGTAGATACCTTGAAATGACGACGGTTGACGAACTGAACCTGCAATATCTGTACCGACACCTAAGGCAGAACCACGGATAGCGACCAAGGAAGCTTCACCACCAGAGGACCCACCGGCATTGAAATTCGTGTTGTATGTGTTTGTTGTCTCACCAAAGACTGGGTTGTTTGTGTCAAAGTTTGAAACAGCAATAGGGACATTGGTCTTGACGTAGTAAATTACACCGGCTTTATACAAGATGTCAACATTAGGAGTAGACTCCTCCATTATCTCTGAATCAACCAATTTTTCAACTCCAATCGTTGTTCTGACACCTTCTAGGTCTAGTTCATCTTTCAAAGTCACTGGTAGACCATGTAGTGGGCCAATGACCTTCCCGTTCTTCTTAAAGTACTCATCTAGCTCCTTTGCTCTTTGGATACCTCTATCCAAGAAGATCTCCGTCAATGGGTTGACAATCTGCTGTGCAATTATGGCTCTGTGGGCAAATGCTAGTAGCACTTCTAATGATGTCCATTTTGCAGTGTGGAGGTTGGATAATAGTTCAAGAGTTGGGGTGTTGGTGATCTCAATCTCTCTGGCAGTGAGCTGTTCCTCGATGAATGAGTGAACGTCCTTACCAGTTGGCTTGGAATCCAGAATCCACTCCTTTGGGATCTTTGCGAATTGGGAGTCTCGGTATGCGGACATTTGTGAGTGATGTTGGTCTATGAAGCGACACTATGTCTAGCGTATGTGAGCCAAATTTGGGATGAACTTAGGCTGGTAGTAGCAGGTTGAAGCAAGCTGTTTAAAGCTCTAGCGTAGTGGATCTTGGTCTCTAGCTTCGAAAACTTTCAGTTGGTCGTTGGTCGGCTGGATTTAAACATGTTTGATACTGTTGGATCGTTTTTTGATTTGTCCTGGACTTACGTTTATCGTACCCCAGATGTGTTTTCCCGAGGAACTTTTAACCGTTTCGATAAGCTATTTACCTGCCTGACATGGTCTGAAGCATTCACAATCGACAAATAACGGCTTACTTGCATCTGGATAGTTGTATATTCATATGCCAGTCTTCAGGAATCAGGCCATTAGGTAGTCTCATTTCTTCAAAGTTCAAAGCAGCGTCATTATTGTATCGTCTCTTCTCTTGAGTCCTTGTAGCCTTCAGCGTGCCAGGACTAATTTGCCCCTTATATAGTTTCTACTCCACCGCTCCCAGAAGTACTTCCCGATGTGATTGTCCCACTTTTCGTATACGGAAACAGTTCCATTACGACTGAGGTCTGCGCTCCAGTGTATAGAAGGATTGTAGATTGTTCTACCCAGCAAAACTGTGAAAGCGTGAGCCTCCTCTGGTAAGCATCGACATCGATGTAAAACCATAGAAAGTTCGTTTTGAGCCCCGCAGTAATCGCCCCAGTGCTTACTCTGCTTGTAGTATTTGTATGGTTTGAAGCCTGTTGCGAGAAGCAGAGAGAGTTTTTAGATTGGTACTCCTCTCTTGCAAGGATAGGAGCTCTGGCAAGGTCAATCTCCGATCAAGAGGGAGCTCTGCTTCTTTGCTCAAAAACTGCATTATACAGTCCAAAGTTTGTGCTCGAGTCGTGGGTATATGGTTTGAGATTTTTAATCTCAACGCCCTCGTCATGCTATAGATTTCAGAGCCTGATCTATCGTAATGCACCGAATAGGGTTTACCATTGCCAGTGAATATGATGAAAGAGACACTACTTGTGACAAGTAGGAGATCCTCGAATCTCTTGGGCATTTTCCCGCCTTCATACTTCGTGTACTGTGGTATTTCTCTCCTCATCAAATGGACCCAAACCCAGATCTTCCTAGATATAATGGATTTCAGGCATCTGAAACTATTCAGCACCACAAATAGCTTGAGTACTTCCTCAACGTCGATGTTGTATCCAATACTGTCCAAAATTAGCTCGTTGATGTGGGGCGGAAATCTGGCAATGAGATCTTTATTGTGTAGAGGTAGAGGGGTCCTGTAATTATTCAAGAACATTGAGGGTCGATTAATTCCCTCACTCTGTATTTTCAATGGGTGGATAACGGAGCTCTGCAGCTGATCTGTACGTGACTGCACTTGGGGTTCGACTATGTCTGAGTTAATAGTAATTAGCTGTTATCGAGTTGTTATAGGTTAATTTCCAACTCATGATCGAAATATTATTCAGCTCATGATGATTAATTCCTCGACTAGGCGCTATCTCGGGTACATGAGGCAGGTCTAGTACTCTACACAATCATTGAGCCTTAATTGCTTCAATTAATTATACTATATATTTGCACGGATAACATTAATATCAATATTTGTACGGTGCTTATTCTCATTTCCTCAAGACTCCGTCGATGAGTCTCAACAGAGTCAATGTTTTCTCTTCTTGTAGCTTTGGACCAATGACCTGTAAACCAACCGGGACACCGTCACTCTCTTTAGCGTCATAGCTCTCCCAAAGGTCTTTTTCAATGATATTCCTAGCTTCAAACAACTCATCAACATCGTCCAAAGTGGCTTTGGTCACCGGAAAGACAGCGGCAGGGAAATCAATCACATTGGCCAAAGGTGAGTATGTCACATCTTTAAAGTCTTCCTTCTTGACACCAGCAAAGGCAGAAACGGGTGATATTAAACCATCAATACCCAGTGACTGCCAGTGTTTCCAAAATCTGTTGACATACCAGGTTCTTTCAGTGTGTAATTCCCATAACTTGGAGACTTGTAGATCTGTGGTAGTATCAGCACCAGTGTATTCATGGAGAGTCTTTAACCCGTTGGAACTCATGAAAGCATCTGCATATCTTGCAATTGGAGCCAATTCTAACCCGGTCCACTCGATGACTTCATAGCCTTCGGCCTCCAACTTCTTCCTTAGTTCGTCCAATGCTCTTTTCACAGGAGGTGTTGGGGTGATAATCCCATCGTTCAACAAGATCCCGAACCTTGGCTTTTTCTCAAATTTCACATTCTCTTTCCACTCTAATGGTATGACTCTTGTGTCCTTCTCCCAAGGCTTACTACCAACAATTGTCTTCAAATATATCTCCAAAGCATCGATATCATTAGCAATTGGACCATTGGTGCCGGGGAGTGACTCCAACCCTCTAACAACAACTTTGGAATTGTCATGTGGAACTCTACCACTACTAGGTTTGAACCCATACAGTCCCTGGAATGAACATGGTTGACGAATTGACCCACCAAGATCGGAACCGACACCCAGAGCAGAACCGCGAACAGAAAGCAAAGAGGCCTCACCACCAGTGGACCCACCAGCATTGAAGTTGGTGTTGTAAGGGTTTGTGGTCTCGCCAAATACTGGGTTGTGTGTCACAGTGTTGAATGCGGCATGTGGGACATTAGTCTTGACGTAGAAAACGGCACCAGCATCGGACAAGATCTGAACATTGGGCGATGAGTGGGACAATGGCTCTGATTTGACAAGTTCCTCCACTCCTAGTGTGGTTCTGATGCCTTCCAAGTCGAACTCGTCCTTCAATGACACAGGGAGACCGTGTAATGGACCGACAACTTCACCGTGCTTCTCGAGGTACTGATCGAGTTCTTTGGCTCTGTTGATGCCTCTCTCCAGGAAAATCTCAGTCAATGGGTTTGTAATCTGCTGTGCAACCAACGCTCTGTGAGCGAATGCCTTCAAGACCTTCACTGAAGTCCATTTGGAAGTGTGGATGTTTGATAGAAGTTCAGTAGTTGGTGTCGTTGTGATTTCAATCTCTTCAGCTGAAAGTTGCGCCTCGAGAAAAGAGTGAACATTTGTACTGGCAGGCTTGGACTGTAGAATCCATTCTTGTGGGATCTTCTGCAATTGTGATTCTCTGTAAGAGGACATTTGAAGGGCTCCGAGTGGCGCTAAAGTGTTACCTTAGCCTACATATTTGGAATCTTCTGTAGCTGCACAGCTTGCATAGCTTGATTATGTAATCTTCAAACGTGCTTGTGAGTCTTTGCAAAAATCGCATCGTAACACATCTTTGATTGACTGCACTATGCACGCTGCACTCAGCAGTGAGCACTGTAGAATCCACTGAGCACGCTGCACGCTGCACGCTGCACGTTGCACCTATGTCGGTCTTTCGTTTTCCTAGGAAGTGAAACTTTTGACTATCTTGTGTACCTTTTACTGTACCGCTCCCAGATGTACTTACCAATGTGATAGTTCCACTTTTCATAAACTGAAATAGAACCGTCCAGACTTAGGTTCACATTCCAGTGCACATAGGGTTGTATTCAATCCTGGGCGCCAAATTTGGATGGAAAATCTCTAGTTCTTACTGTGTGCCTCTCCTCGACCCACACAAAGATAAAACCACAGCTTCCCTATACAAGCTCTTGGAATAACCCCAATGCAGCCTATTGGGTTTTGTATTTGGGGGTTGGTAAAAGTCGGTGATCCCTGAAACTGGTCGAAACCCTGCCGTGAGAAGTATGGTTTTCAGATCTGTGTTTCTTATTTCCAATGCTAACAGCTCTTGTGCAGGTAATTTCTGGTCAAGTGGGATTTTTTCCTCTTTGTCTAAGAAATACAATATGCTATCCAGTGTCTGCGCCCGAGTCATGGGTGTCTGGTCAATTGCCAACTTCAAAGCCCTTGTCAGGCTATAAGTTTCACCCCCGTTTCTTCTTTCCGCGATTCAATTGAGCTTCCACTTGAAAAGAGATTTCCTAAGAGGTACAGTTACGAGTCTCTACTCCATGACAAGTGACCTGACTGTCAAAATCCTAGCTGATCTACAACTTCCATCTCCACTTACTGGTTCCCATGACTTTCTTGCCACTTCGGAAAGAAACAGGATGACAATGTGTTATGACTACAAATATGTGGTGATTTACTCCATGGGTAAGATGTCCCTTAGAAAACCATATGAGTGGTCTAAGCAGCCAGCTTTTCCTAAATTTGGTGGCTCAAAACTGAAGACTCTTATGTCATGGGTTTACCACAGCGACCTAGACGGATTAACCCGTTGGGATTTGAAACGCTTCAAGTGGATGATGTGGCTACACGCATCGACTTTCTCAGCGCTTGTTCTATTATGCTTCTTTGAAAGCTCTGGGTTTTCAGTCTCTCCTGTTACCGCTGAAGTTCTGTTCACGGTAATTTTGGCACTAAAGAACCTTATCTGGCTTTCATTACTCACGGTGTCAAAATACCAAAAGTTTGTTGATGTGAATTCACCATTAACAATGTTTGTGTTCGTCATTGTTGCTGGTTTCAACGTCTTCTATTTCAAGAGAACAATTGCTGGTCCTGTCTCTTTCATTTTGGTCTCCATATGTTGTACCTTTGTGATTTTAAATACCACAAATCCCAGAAGGCAATCATCAGTGTTCTTGAGATTGTATCACAGAGAAGTCAAAGAATTGAACAATACTGATACACTGTTGAATGGGAAGTTAGACATAGCCTATGGCCAACTGAACAGAAACTTGGAAGAAGAGATTTCTTCAATACTGCTGGTACATGTTTTGATATGTCTACTATTCACTATTGCACTACTATTAGTCACTTGGTTTGTCTTTCCTGAGGGACCACAAATGATCAATGCTTTATTTGAGCAACATTTTAAAGAGGTTTCAATATATGAGTGGCTGTTCATGTTCACCTTCAAGCCATGTTAAATGTTCCACATGCGATGTCACAAAGCAACAGATACAATATTTCAGTATATTCATGAATCCAAAGCCAACAACAGCTACTAGTCATAATGATCATGAGC
Organism: Taiozyma rabaulensis; assembly: GCA_030574855.1. Taxonomy (NCBI): domain Eukaryota; kingdom Fungi; phylum Ascomycota; class Saccharomycetes; order Phaffomycetales; family Wickerhamomycetaceae; genus Taiozyma; species Taiozyma rabaulensis. The sequence goes on from JAJMFP010000170.1 coordinate 233,931, forward strand.
TAAATTCTAATTATTTGCAGCTAGCTAATTCACGAAGTCAATATATAAGTGATCTATTAATTAGTACGATTTAATTAAATCAACTTAACACTATAATTTTATATTAATGGCGCATTCGACAAGCAGGCGCTTGCGACGTGGACGTGTTTATGACCCGCATATTGGTTTCGTGGATCGAATAATTAATAGCCATGTCTAGGAAACAACGTCAATATGCAGGCCATATTATCCATCCTACGCCACGGATTTAAGTACTGAAAACAAAATATAATTCAATTAATGAAATCATTGATCTCAATTAATGTTGAACTCGAACTAAACTTGAATCAACCCCATTGAAAATGAAACCTATAAAACTATTAACAAAAACATCGATAAATACCAGCTAATCTAAGTGGATAATGGGAATTCGCCAGCCCATTCGTAGATTTCTTGCTTAGTCTTGGTGATTTCTTCAGAACCTTTAGCAATTTCAGCTTTGAAATCTTTTAATCTGTTGGCTTCCTTTGGTAGGGATTGTTGAACCTTGATGGCGTACTTGACAGCCCAGTCAATGTAGTTAACAACCTTCTTGAAGTCTTCTTCACCTAGACCTCTGGTGGTCATGGCTGGAGCACCGATTCTAACACCACCTGGAACCAAAGCAGATTTGTCACCTGGGATGGAGTTCTTATTTAGAGCAATGTTGATGTTTTCACAAACGGTTTCAATTCTGGCACCGTCAATACCCTTGTCTCTTAGAGAGACTAGGACCATGTGTGAGTCAGTACCGTCTGAGACTAATTTGTAACCTAATTTTTGGAATTCTTCTTCTAGAGCCTTAGCGTTCTTCAAGACTTGTTCTTGGTAGGCTTTGAAGTCTGGGGTAGCAGCTTGTTTCAAGGCAGTGGCCAAAGCGGTGATGGTGTGGTTGTGTGGACCACCTTGGTGACCTGGGAAGACTGAGAAGTTGATTGGGTTTTCCAAGTCGTAGAAGATTTCCTTACCAGTCTTTGGGTTGACTGATCTGACACCTCTTCTGAAGAAGATCATGGCACCTCTTGGACCTCTTAGAGATTTGTGGGTGGTGGTGGTGACGATATCAGCGTATTCGAATGGGGATGGGATGACACCAGCAGCGATCAAACCTGAAATGTGGGCCATGTCGACAACTAAGTAAGCACCAACCTTGTCAGCGATTTCTCTCATTCTCTTGTAGTCAATCAAACGACAGTAAGCAGAAGTACCGGCAACCAAGACCTTTGGTCTGAATAGGATGGCGTTCTTTTCTAGAGTGTCGTAGTCAATGATACCAGTTTCTTGGTCAACTCTGTATGGCATGGTTTCGAAGTAAGTGGAAACAGCAGAGATCTTTCTGGTGTCAGTTTGGTAACCGTGGGACAAGTGACCACCGTGAGGTAGATCTAGACCCATCAATCTCTCGTGTGGTTTCATGATGGCTTGGTAAACTTGCAAGTTAGCTGGAGAACCTGATAGAGTTTGGACGTTAACACCCCATTTGTCTTCGGTCAAGTTGAAGGCTTTTAGAGCACGTTGTTGACACAAGATTTCAATTCTGTCAATGTGTTCGTTACCACCGTAGTATCTGGCACCTGGGTAACCTTCAGAGTACTTGTTGGACATTGGAGTACCTAAAGCATCGAAAACAGCCGTGGAGGTGAAGTTTTCAGAAGCAATCAAGACAATTGAGTGACGTTGTCTGTCGATTTCATCCTTGATGATGGATTCGACTTCTGGATCGGTGTCTTTCAAGTGACCTTCGACTAGGTTTCTGTGGGATTCTGGTAAGGCGTATGGCATTGTGGTTGGTGTTCAATTGGATTGATGAAGCGTTAGAATTGGCCAAAGAGAAAAGAAATTGGAATTGGCGATGACTTTATATAAATTTTTTTGCCGGCCACTTTTTTTGAAAAATTAACTAATTAAAGAAGTCAAGCGTCACAGGCTAAAAAAGAAAAAATTTGGACGTTGAAGGAGTTAAAGAATTCACATGAAAATTAATTGGCCTTGAGAGAAGTCAGGGGCGGCCAATTGGTTATTTTAGGGATGGAAGTGCTTTAAAAGACCTGTACAGACTCCCTGGGACCTCCTTGTACTTTGGACATGTCTCAACTGTCGCATGCACGTTTTAAACATAAGGTTTGGTCAAAAGTTTGTCCGGAGTCTTTGGCATCTCTGTAACATGGGAAAACTGTGACACAAAAAACGTTAGCCGGAAAAATTGTGGGACTGTAACGCATGAAAACGTTTTTGTGTAACTTCTAGGACTTTGCTGAGACTGAGGACTAGGTCGGGGTCGGGCCAAACCTTCTAAAACTCTATCGCACTGTCGGACTGGAGACCAGGAAATCAGGAAATCAGGACTAGGCCCATAGCGGTACTGTTGAAAAGTCCGTTGAGGTCATGTCGGGGTTTGTTCTGGGGTACTAGTAAAATTTCGTATACACCGCGATGAGGCCCGAAGTCAAAAACTTCAAGCTGTCATGTTTTTGTGTAAAATTGTTTCTTGATCAGCTTCGATCCTCATAGGGTATGTACGGCGACTCTGCCATGAGTGGCACTTTGTAGACTCTTGTGAGCCAAAGCGACTCAGAGCGTTCTGTCTTTGGCTCCCATGCGATCTTTCTTATCTTGTATCACATCGCCATCAAGATCCAGCGATGCGAGACCATTGATCGTTCTCAGTCTCTTCAGTGCTACATTCAGTATCATAGAAGTGAAAGTATCAATAAATAAGTGGCTCATGAATCAGATGCTATGCTTGACGGTATTCTCCAGTATGTTCTTGTGATCAGCTGGATTGGCAGCAGCTTCATAAAACGTGATGACAGGATCCTTAGATAATGGACTAGTAAACTGACCTCTCAACTCAATGTAGTAAACTCTGGTCTGTTCGTCTTCGTCATCCTCCCAGTTATCTGTCACAAAGAGCGTCAACTGTGTAGTGGATTGGAATAATGATATAGGGAGGTGGTGTTCAGCAAAGTTATCTGATAAGTCTTCTGAATCGGCACTTAATGGACCCACTTGTGGCTGTTCAATGGTGTATGTTGGTTTGGTTTCATTGTCAAAGTCAATGTTCTTGTTGTTCTTGTAAAGTTTGATAGTCTTTGGGCAACGCTCAGGATTCCCATCGGTTCTTAAGATGATTGAATGAAGTCTGACATTCCCCGTAAATGGGATATTTAGAATGAATTGTGCATCTGCATCGGATTGGATGTAGTCTGAGAGCTTGAACTTGTCCTCTTGGGCTTTGAAGACCTTCTGTAGCGAAGAGTTAGGTTGTTCGATGTTCAGAGCAGTAAGCTTGTCAAAATCGATGTACTGTCTTAAAGATTGGGCCGAATTCGTTGGAATTGGAGGAGAGTGATCGTGACCATGGTCGTCACCGTGTGAATGTGAGTGTGAGTGTGAGTGATGTTGGTTTTCACAGGACATCTTTGCTGTATTGAGTCATTCAAGGATACAGTTTCCTGTTTGGTTCGAATCAAATTTTGGTCGCTAAAAAATCTGTCACTTTTGAAAAAGCTTAACTACTGCCACAACCTTTAGCACTTGCACCAAAATGTCCCATAAAGCCCAGTACCTAGACGAAGACCCAACACAAATTAGCAGTATCCTTGCTGGCGGTTACGCCCACGAACTTACCAGAGAATGGCAGGCCGAGAGACAGCTGACTAAGAACATGTTTATCTATCCATTATTCATCTCAGATAACGATGATGACGAAGTCACTATCGACTCTTTGCCAAACGTCAAAAGATGGGGTGTCAACAAGGTCATCCCTTTTGTTGAAACACTAGTTGCTAAGGGTCTACGCTCTGTCATCCTGTTCGGTGTCCCTTTAAAGGAAGGTGCTAAAGATCCAGTTGGTACCAATGCTGACGATCCAGAAGGTCCTGTTATCAAGGCAACCAAAGCCCTAAAGGCCAAATTCCCAAACTTATACATCCTTGCTGATGTCTGTCTATGTGAATACACTTCTCATGGCCACTGTGGTGTGCTATTCGAAGACGGGACCATCAACAGAAGAGAATCAGTTAGAAGAATCGCTGCTGTTGCTGTCAACTATGCCAAAGCCGGTGTCGACTGTGTCGCTCCTTCAGATATGATCGATGGCCGTATCCGTGCTATTAAACAAGGTCTGATTGATAACGATTTGGCCCACAAGACCTTTGTCATGTCATACTCTGCCAAGTTCAGTGGTAACTTATACGGTCCATTCAGAGACGCTGCTTGTTCTAGCCCAGGTCAAGGTGACAGACGTCGTTACCAATTACCATCTGCTGGTAGAGGTCTAGCTCGTCGTGCCTTGAGAAGAGATTTAGAAGAAGGTACTGATGGTATCATTGTTAAGCCTTCCACTTTCTACTTGGATGTGATGTCTGATGCTACTGAAATTTGCAAAGATTATCCAGTTTGTGCTTATCACGTCAGTGGTGAATACGCTATGCTACACGCTGCTGCTGAAAAGGGTATTTGTGACTTGAAGACCATTGCTTTTGAATCTCACCATGGTTTCTTGAGAGCTGGTGCTAGATTGATCATCAGTTACTTTACCCCAGAATTCTTGGAATGGTTGAGTTAATGAGGTAATGAGTTAATGACATCTATCGGTGTATTCTGGTCTGCTTTGTTGTGAATAGTTTAATTGTATATAGGACGAAACCTTAGAATTGTAAACGGCTTCGAATAACGTACTGTCGTAGTTTTAAGGAAAGGGCACCTTTGAAAAGACAAATCTCTCACTGGGTCTACTGACAATTACTATAAACGGGTTATTGGTCTAATACGAACATTAATGGCTGTCTTAGCCTCTCCTTGAGTCCCCTTTTTGATCCTACAACAAATTTGAATGTATAACCTGTATAAACCAACAAAAAAATCATGCTAACAATGCTGTTCTCTTCTCTTCAGATGCCTTCTCCTTCTTTATCTCTTCTTTCACTGAGTCATCTTTAATCTTAGGTAGACCTTGAACTGTAGGTAATTCTGGTACAGCTTCCTTCTTTCCAACGACTTCTTCCTCTAGGGCCGTTAACTCTTCATCAATTTCATCTTCAATATCCTTCCCTATCAAGGAATTAGCCAGCACTTGGTCAATTTCTTCTTGGTATGCAATGTTTTCGTGTACCTCATCCACCAATTTCTCCACATCTTCAACTTTCATCTCATCGTTCAACTTTTTTAAGATCTCATTACCATTCGTCAAACCTTTCAAGAACTCCTTTTCAACCAATTTGAACTCGATGTTTGAGATCATATTCTCCAGATTCAAAATTTGATCGCCAACATTCTCCAGTAGCGACTTTTGATATTTACTTCTCTTGAGCAGCAGTTTAGCACTGTTCTTGTCTCCTTGTCTCAAGTATTTCTTTATTTGCGCTTCTTCGTTCTTGATTAGCACATTTGTACTCTTTTGATATTTAGTAAGCTTATCCTTTTGGACTTTGAGCTGTAGAATGGATCTGTCTTGTGCTGTGACCTTTGGTGAGGAAGCTGCGTTACCCATAATGCAATGTGAACAGTTATCTGGTAGTTATATTTAATAAACTAACTGTGGATACGTTATCGAGATTTTGAACAGTTGATTTTCAACAAGAAAACTTATCGTCACTTGGGTCAATATTATGCCAACTTTAAGCGGCAGTTTTGGGGGTTAACATCCCCACTGATCCTAATGAAATCTCTCCTATAGATATCAAGAGAGTATATCAAATGATATATCTGCAATCCACTGAACTCGTCTATAACAGCGTTCCAATAAAGGCAGATTTAATATAAATGTGGCCCCTACCATGTCTGCATATGGAGGCTGCCGCTCATTTAAGGCCCATATGAATTTGGCTTCACTAGCTCAGTCGGTAGAGCGTCAGTCTCATAATCTGAAGGTCGACAGTTCGAACCTGCCGTGGAGCAAATTTTTTTTGCATCTTTTTTGCATCTTTTTTCTCCTTCCGCTGTATTACAGGTGTCTGTAGCTTCAAACTGGTCTATTTTTCGTTCAATTATCTCTATTTTTGCGCCACTTATGATGGTTTTTAAAATGGGATGGGTTCGGCGCAAACTCAATTTGTCCCAAAAAATATATAGTCCGCCCGATTTTTGTCCTGACGGGAATAAAACTCCGGCGTAAAAAAAAGTCCCTTTTCTTTGTTGAAGCTTCGAACCTGGTTTTACCGCCAGGAGGCTACATTCGTATACATACGGTTGGTGAAGTCATAGGTTTAAACACATATGGAGGGAATATTAGGAGCTCAAGCTGGAAGAGCGTATCTTTCGTAAATTGTGGGCGTCGCTCCTTCATGAGCTGTTGGCCGCATGACTGCCTGGGAGAAATTTTTAGCACCATCTTCTGTTTCTTTTCTCAGCTAGATGTTGGAAGCTCGATGACGTTTGGGGGATCAAATCGCGTTTGATCTAAATCCGAGATAGATTTTAGATCCATCAGATTGAACCAATCTTCCCTTCAAAGGGAACGCGGGGAGATCTCATGTGCGGTTATGGAAACTGGATTGGGCCTATCATGAGTCTATGTGAGATGTATCTGAAATCTAACCTCCCAAGAGGGAAAATGTAAGAACGGTTTACGGTACCGCATCACCTGTCAAAGCCGACTTCTGCTTCTTGTGCGTTATTATACACAAGCTGAAGTTTTCTGACTAAGACGCTTTTTCGTCGCTCTCTGAGGTATACAATATCCATTTCGATCTTCTAACTGATTAGTCCATGGCAGCAGCTTGTGGTAAACGCTCAAATCTGGCTCTCTCATCTTGACATCGCTACTTTGTTCTGTCCAAAATAATTGGCCCTGTCTTGTTCTTTCATGCAGTTATATGCAGGAGTACGATTTGTCTCGCGATTATATCTAGTTTTAGACAATACACCGCGAAACTTGCATGGGTCCCCCGACTTTAAAAATAGAATTTACGCGTCCACCAGACGCGAACTTGGAAAAGTCGGACAAAAATAACGCATCTGTCTCCAGAAGCGCAATTACGCCAAAAATAGAAAGTTAGTTCCGGGAAAACTGGATTCCATCTGGGAAGCTAGTGACTTTAGTACAATCTTTTTGGTCGAATCATACTTCAATAGGCTCTCTCTTAGGACTGTTTGTCTCTTTTTGGTCTGCCCCCTTTTCTGGCGTTTAAGGTTTTGTCTTCTGACGTTTCGTGTTTTAAGGTTTTGTCTCTTTTGGTCCTATTTCATGACTTTTTTTTTGCCTTCAGCTTCCAACAAAAAAATTTCAAGTTCAAAAAGTTTTCCACTTTGTTACCTCAAAAGCATACAAGGAACCCACCAATTTTGTCCAATTTCCTTTAAGAAGCTCGTTATAAACGTACCAATTGTCACCTGAGCTGCTTTGTCCTTTAGTGCTCGCTGTTTGTCCCGTTTTTCCGCTTGTCCTGACCGTTTTTACATTTGCCTTTCAAAACTGATTTGTGTCTTTGATTTTCTGAAGGTTCTTTTGCCATTGAAGAAAGATCTCGAGTTTTGTTGATAGTTGTATGAGAAAGGTTCAAGCTTGTTAGTCTTTACATTCTGTTCATTGTTTCCCGTTTTGTGTTCTCCTGTTTCTGTGTCAAGTTCATTTCATCTTTTGCTATAGTTTGTGTACCTACTACCCACTTGAAATCCTAAACTTCATCTCATTTGCATTACTACCACATTTGTTCCCACCATGTCTAACTTTGAAGAATCCCAGTCTCAAATAAACCAAGAGAAGGGTCCTTCCCCTGATACTCAGGGCCAACAACAGCCACAACAAACTTCCACCGATCAAATCCAACCACAAGTTGTCCAATTAGCCGGTCAAGACTACCTAACCCCATTGCCTGTCCCAAACCCACCAAACGCCACCAGCTCCACTTCATCTTCCCCACCAAGAACCTTATGGATGGGTGATTTAGACCCATGGTCTGACGAGGAGTCCATCATAAACTTGTGGTCTTCCCTGGGCAAAAGAGTCCTTGTGAAATTGATCAAGGCTAAAAAGGGTACCCCTGCTGCCACTCTAAACACCGGCCACGCTGGTTACTGTTTCATTGAATTTGAAAGTTATGACGATGCTAAGAATGCCTTAAGTTTGAACGGTTCCCAAATCCCAAACACCAACAGACTATTCAGATTGAACTGGGCCTCTGGTGCCACTTTGTCATCTCCAATCCCACAATCACCAGAATACTCCTTATTCGTTGGTGATTTGTCACCATCCACCACTGAAGCCCACTTATTAGCATTGTTCCAAACTCATTACAAATCTGTCAAGACCGTCAGAGTTATGACTGATCCAATCACTGGTACCTCAAGATGTTTCGGTTTTGTTCGTTTCAGTGATGAAGAAGACAGAACTCGTGCCTTGAATGAAATGTCTGGTGTCTGGTGTGCAGGTAGACCATTGAGAGTTGCTCTTGCCACTCCAAGAAACATGGCCGGTAACAACAACTTGAACAACTTAGGTCTATTGAATCCAGCTCAAGGCGGTCCAATCCACCCAGGTGTCCCACCAGCTCCACTAAGTGCCGGTTCTAACCAATTCCAGCAACCACCTCCACCTGGCCAATTCAACCAATACCAACAACAGCAACCACCTGTTGGTCAAAACAACGATCTGTTGATGTACCAATACCAACAAGTCCCACCACCATTACAATTCTACCACCCAGACCAACAACCTCCTCAACCACCATCACAATTGCCACCTGGCCTCAACCCAGATGGTACTCCAGGTCAAGCTCAGAACTCTGGTCCAATCCCACAATCTTCAAATGTCAATCAAATTCCTCCACCATCTGGTTCTCAAATACAACAAATTCCATACAGTGATCCAAACAACACCACTGTCTTTGTTGGTGGTCTAGCCTCTGGCGTTGCTGAACATACTTTATCTGCATTGTTCCAACCATTTGGTAACATCTTACATGTCAAGATCCCACCTGGTAAAGGTTGTGGTTTCATCAGATTCGAAAAGAGAGAAGATGCTGAAGCTGCTATCGCTGGTATGCAAGGTTTCCAAATTGGTGGTTCCCGTGTTCGTCTGAGCTGGGGTCGTCAACAGAACAACCAAAGATTACAAATGGCTGCCTTGGCCGTTGCCGGTGTCCAACCAATTTCTCAGCCGCCATTAGGTCAACAAGTTCCATTCAATCAAGGTTTATCCTTAGAAAACCAATTGGCCGCTGTTTCTTTGAACGATGATCCATACAGACTACAACAAGATCTACAATTGAACAACAACTATGCTCAATCAGATCCAAATGTCAACAATCTGTACTATTTGCCAAATGAAAAGGCCTTTGAATATGATCAATTCCAACAAGACCCTCAACAATCGCAATCTGCTCCAGCTTCTCAACATGATGATTCTAAGAGCGCTACTCCAGATGAAGTTGGTACTGGCGGTGCTTCTTCCAGTGATGAGAAAGACGGGAGCAAACTAAAAGAGATGTACAGGGCTGCCATTGCCGGTAAATTGGATTCATTGAACTAAATTTTACCCTTTGTTTAATTTGTTATTGTTGCTGTTGTCGTCGTTATTTTGTTATTTAATTTTCATTAATGGGAGTTTCAAGTTTAATATTATATTTTTGTTATTGATTGCTGATTTATTTACTTTCTGTTGGAGTGGTGTTGTTGATTTCTTTCTGGTTTGTGTCTGACGTTGTGTTATGCCACAGCAAGAATAGTAAAGAAAAGTATATATCTTTTTTGTTAGTTGTTTTGTTTTTTTGATTTTATGTTTATGTTACAGGTTATAATCATTCGCTTTTATTTGTTTGTTATTCAAATCATGACCTTTATATACAATACTATTAACTTTACTGTAGCTGCGTTATTTTACTCCAAAGACAGTTTATCAAACTTTGGTGGGAACTCTGGAAAGAATTCCACAATCTCATCTGGATTGGTGATCTTGCTCCATTCTTTGAAACTGTAACTATCAGTCACTGTCGTCATCCATTCCATTCTTAACTTGATACTATCGTTATCACCTCCTGGACATTTCTTTCTCAGGGATTTCCTCACATTACCAATGTTTCTAATAGTCTTATCAACTTCGTAGTCAAACATCTTCCCAATCTGATCTTTGATCAATCTGGCCATTCTTGGGCCTTGACCATTTGTGCTCACCATGATTTGCAAGTCACCTTTACGGAATATCGCACCAAAGTAGAAATCGCAAAGAGGAGGGACATCTGCAATATTGACGTTTAGGTTTCTTGATTTGGCTTGGTAATAGATCTTTTTGGACTCACCAGGGTCATCAATTGCCACTAGAACCATTTCAAATCTGGTAGCAGCAATGTATGAGTCCATGGCTTTGTATTCTTCAGCGTTGTACTCTTTTAATTCAGGTTTAGGAACGGAATCAGCGTATAGATCCAGATCTGACTCCACAAAAGAACGTTCATGAACAGCGTAGAGTAAACCTTTGGACTGTCTCTCCTTGATTTCATCGTTCAAAGATGGGGAGATGACAGTGACTTTAGCATTGGCATTCAACAAATGGTAGATTCTACCGGCAGCAACTTCACCACCACCAACGACAAGAACATGACGGTCTATTAAGGTGTTAGTATCGATTTCATTGGATCCTTGAAGCTTCATACTTACTCTTCACCTGCCAGGCAAGTATAAGTGAGCCATCTGGTTTGATTTCTGGGTACGACATTGGAAATATTCTCGAGTCCAGCTCAAAAGCTTGGTTTTCTCTAAAGTTGTTTCCTGTTGAGATGAGCCCGATTTATATTGATACTTTTTTGCGGGAACAAAAAATTCATCAAAAATAAAATCTCTTAAAATTATCCCAAAAGACAATACAACTCACAAAACAATACCACCATCTTGTTCAATGAAAGTGCCTCTTCATATTAAGCCAAAAATCAGGGCCAAAAATGGCAAAAAAGAAAGTATTCCGATACGGGGAGTCGAACCCCGGTCTGCTCGGTGAAAGCGAACCGTGCTAGCCGTTACACTATATCGGATTTGGATGAATTAATGGAATGACTGTGGTGAAAGCGAACCGTGCTAGCCGTTACACTATATCGGATTTGGATGAATTAATGGAATGACTGTTTGCTCAGCTAGCTATTTAATAAGTCACGTGACTAATTTTAAAAGCTGTTTTAAACACTTTAATGATTGAATTATAAGCTCTGTAACTATCTTATCAATGAAAATGAGCAGCAAATTTACCATATATATGCCTGAAATCCTGAAATTCGGCAAATTTTTCACGATCAGTTTTTTTCTATTCAATTTTGAGTTTACAGAAGATAAACTCATGTCCTCAAATTCTGAATTCTGAGTTTACGCCGTCGGAAATGCCGCGGTGGTATAATGTAGTGACTAGATGGGCATCATAACGTATCTAGGTGTCTTTAAACATGCTTTATGCGAGTTAACATATTGCGGCCGAGGACCAGCCTATAAGCTAATTGAGTTAGTGACCAGATCTCGGAAGTAGCCGGAGATTGGGGGTTGATCTAATTAAGATCCCATTGTAGAGAGATGAATATTACCAATAGATCTAGCGACATGAAAGAGTTTGAACATTAGAATATAACAATTATACAGAATACAATATATGGCTGGTTTATAAGCAACCTCAGCTATTTGAACTTGCTGCGTAGCAAGTTTTTGAATTTACCAGTGATTTCAGCTTCGGTTTCGTTACCTTGAGATGATACCTGCTGTGGAGCTTGTGGTTGTGATTGTGATTGTGATGGGGTAGCATGAGCAGCATTGATTGATGGTGGATGTTCATAAGCTGGAGGAGTATCAACGATACAGACGCCTGCAACGTGACCGGTCTGACCACATTTACCACATTTGACAGTACATGTGTCATGATCACCGAAACATTGGGAACATTGAGTGTATCTGTCTAGAACAGTCATGGAGCCCCATTCAAATGTCTTGGAGGAGATAGCCTTGTACTTTTCAGCCGTGACAACAGCTCTGAATGTAGCGAAACGGCCCTGAGTAGGATCAATTTCAATATCTTCGACTGCGACACCGTCAATACCATTGAATAATAAAGCTAACATGTGGGAGTGGAAGTTACCGAATGGATTGGACAACTTATCGTATTTGACTTCTAAATTGATGATTTCTTTGGAACCAACGGAGTTTCTGGTGGCTAAGGTAAGGTTGTCCAAGTTCTCCACGATGATTTCACTGAAGCCGATATCAGTCAAATGCTCCAGAGTAGTCTCTTGGACTAGCAGGTACAATTGGTCCAGGATGTCAACATTAAGGTTCAGCTTGCCAAACATCGTTCTCTCGTAGTTCTTCAGGTAAAATTGAGGCACAAAGACGATGGATTTGGAAATAGACATTTTCAGAACTGGAGTTAAAGCAACAGAGCCAAGACCGATAAGCAATAGATCTGAAGTAGCAGGTAGACCACCTTTCTCCAAGGTGCGGCACATAGACTCAAGTTTATCGTGGAAATCAAGAACGGACCCTTGAATACCAGCCTGGAACAATAGATCACTCAGCTTGTTGGTGAAACCGGCAGACAAGTTGTCCAAGATCACCTTCTCAAACTCTGGGTCATAGATATCAATCATCGAGGCAACCAGCAATGGGAAAGTTGGGAATCTGTGGGAGTCAGTGCTGAATGGTTCTGGAAGGTTTGGAAGGACCTCCTTTGTTAGCAAGTAGTGCTTCAGGGATCTCAGCTGGTTCTTCTCTTTGTACAACTCGTTGGTTAGTGGCTCAGGCTTCTCTTCTGGTTTGGTCTCAGACATTGTGTGTGGTGTGTGGTCACTGTAGTGTGATTGCAGTGGAGATACATCGGAGAATGGGGCTTTCAAGGGGTTATTATATCTTTTTCACCAAGAGGCTGTACTTGGCCGTTTTGCTGACCCTGCATGCTTATTATTCAGATCGGCCAACGAAGAAGCGTAAGATACTTGAATGAAAAGGCACAGTCACACTATCATTGAAAAAACACAGCCTTTACCAGGAAATAACTCTATGGAATCGCACGGTCTCTGTCCGGCAACTCCCGTCTCCAAATCTTTACAGAACACCTGGAAAACGTGTGTCACCACTTCTGAGGTAAAAATGCGTAACCATGGAGACGCAGGGTCTCGTAAAAGAATCGGCTCTACACATGGTACACCTACATTTGTAAGTTACAAAGCGGCGCAAGACTTTTGTTCATATACAAGAACATCAGCTTTCAGCGGTTATCACCGGTCAAAAAGGGCCATTCATCACCTGTAGGAATCTTGCTCTTACTTCCATTCTTTCGGGGCCATGTAACCTTTTCAGAAAGTCCAGCTTCTGTGTATCTCCGGAGACCAAATATCTGTCGTCTCTGCTTGTCCAGATACCTGGAATATCCTTAGGTGGAAACTGACCTGTTTTGAGAAACATTTCAAGGTATTTAGGAAGCAGATAATAAGCATAATTGACACTGAATAGCATCAAAGAAGTTAAGAATTCTTCGCCTGTAATGCCATAGGAATCACCGAGCTCTGGGGGTTCAACGATCAACGTATGCAAGTTTGGAGCCTTGATCTTAGGAAGTCTAGTAAAACCATCTAACCAACGGAAAACAAGCGTTTTAATACCAGGAAGCTCATAGTTCGAGATCTTCAAGCTTTCTTCGAAGGTGAAGTTCTCAAAGGTCAAATGAGTAACATCTTTCATAAGTGGGGCCAATGCAAGGACATAGTTCATATTGATGAGCTCTAATCTGTGGTAGTTCAGTTTAGCCAGCGTGTTTGGAAGCTCAGGTTTCACTTCTGGTAGCACAGATGCCAGCCTCAAGACTTCAACGTTTGGAAGGTCGATATTTTCCATCACCAGTTTTCCATGATAAGTTTCAGAAAACATCAGAGTAAAATCTTTAACAGATTCAGACTTGATGTTGATCAATTTGGGTCTTGGGACAACAGAACTAAGCTGTACAGCAAGTAATTCCAAAAGTTCAAATTGAACGTTCTTCAGAAGACTGGTTGAATAAAAAGTATTTTCTCCCATTAGACGCTTAAAATTGATACCGACAAACTCATAACCATTCTGTTCAACTACTTCAGGATTTAGGTAATTGATTTTCTCAACAGATTCAAAGGCAGTGGGATGGATGAACTTCAGCATACGACTGTCGCAAGAAATTTGAAGAACTTTAGGACCAGATAGAGGATTAAACTTCCCATCAACTTTAGAATCAAAAATTTTCAACTCCCCAACGTTGATGAATTGAAACTTTGAGAGTTGTAATAAATCATCACCTTAAATGAAGACGTCCGTGATAGGGTATTGCACAATATGACAGTTTTTTCTTTTCAATAACTGCGTGATCACAGAACCTGAAGGTGGTTCAAATGCTTCGTCAAGAATAGCGATCACCAAATAGACGTCAGAGGGGAAACCAGAAGTTATGAAAGTCATGGAATCCAATATATTTGAGACTTCACAAAGGTAGAAGTGGTCCTCTTTTAAAGAAATTGGCCATGGCTTAGTTTCCAATTCATCAAATGTCCAACATGATGGTGATGATACACCGAACGTAACAACGGTAAAACAAGGGGAAAATCTAGACCGAAAGTCTGGATTGTTCAGAGCTGTGACAAGTTGTTCGGTGGTAAGGCTCTTAATGAGCTTGAATAAGTCCAATGGTTGATCTGTCATGCCTTTTTTCGTTCAGAAACCTGTCATCTTTAGCGTTTTCGAATGATGACATGTGATCAAAAAACCAAGTCAGCTTCCCGCGACCAAGTTGCCGTGGTTACGGGGATGAGGCTACCAGCCAAAGTATAAAGAATGCAGTTCATTAGTCATTAAACGTAGCATATATAAGAGAATGCAGTATCAATCTTATTTTTGGAGACTCTATCATCTTCTAACCTCCTGTGTGTAAAACACCCCATTTTGGAAATCAAATTTCTTCACTTTTACAATTTTGATCACATTCTTGTTCAAACGGCCACACATCTCTCTTTCCATCATTTCGATGGTGTAACCTTCCTCCATGGTATATTCCATCTTTTCCAAAACAGGTAAACCTTCAGGTGAAATCTCTTTCAAGGCTCTCTTTTCATCACTTTTCAAGATCTTCAAATTTTGGCCTGATTCTTCATCGATCTGGAGGTAGTCAAACCCTGAGATCTGTAGCGTTTCCAAATGAGGGTTTCGGGCGATAACCACCAGATCACCACCAACAGATCTGGTCACATTAATATGTTTCAAGTTTGGAGCTGTTTGAGGCCCAATTGTTATGTGAGTTGTTGGTACTGAGACCAACAATTTGTAATTCAAAGCGTGAAGCTGTGGTAGTTCCCAGCCTAGCCCATCCCAAATGTTGCCATCTTTGAATAAGAGGCCATGGATCTCTAGTGTTTCCAAATCAAACTGGACAGGGTAGTTCCATTTGGAAATTGGGATAGAGCTAGGTGAATGAATGACCAACTTCTTTATGTTTGGGTAGGAATCAGGGATAAATTGTAGTGCTTTCGTTGTCTCTTTATGGCTTGAGTCAAATGACTCAAGTGACATAGATGGTTTCACAACCAAGGTGTGTAAATTTGGTGTATTGAACTGAGGTATCTTCTTGAAAGGTAGAATCCACTCAATGACCAAGGTTTTAATACCCGGGAGCTCATATTTGTAGATGCTCTTGAACTCTTCGACGAAGTAGTTTTCGATAATCAACTCTTCAATACCATCAAGGAAGGAGGGATAACCAATGATACTTGTCATGTTGATCAAATTAAGCTTATGATTCTTCAACTTTGTCAAAGTGTTTGGCAACTCATAGTCCACCCCAGGCTCCATGGAGACTAATCTCATCATCTCTAGATTAGGTAGATCCAAATTTTCAACAATAAGTCTCTCTCTAAACCCGTAAGGGAACACCAACACCAAATCAATCACAGTCTCCGATCTCACATTGATAAGCTTCACTGGCTTGGAAGCAACACCAAAACTGACAGGCAGAGCTTTTAGACAGCCAAACTGAACATTTTTCATTAAACCCAGCCCAGCGAAGGAAACATCACCTTCGAGGCTCTTGAAGTTAGCGCCAACGAACTCAAAGTATTTGTTAAAGTTGTAACGGTGGGCGAAGGTCAATGTTTCCACTGAGGTGAAGTTATTTGGATGTATGAATTTCAACATGGAATCTTTGCAATTGATCTCAATCTCACTAGGACCTGACAATGGGTTGAACTTGCCGTCAACTTTAGCATCATCGACTTGGAGCTTCTTGACACTGATGAAGTCAAACTTTTCAAGTCTAAGCAAACAATCACCACGAATCGCGACATCAGTAGGAGGCTACTTGACAACATGGCAGTTTTTAAGTAGAAGCATAGAGGTGATAGCGCCAGGGATAGGCTTCACAGACTCGTCACGGACAGCGATAATGGAGTATACATCAAGAAGTTGGGCGGTATAAGAATCCTTCAAGTATTGAGCATTTGGAACCTCGAGCAAGTAGAAATGATCTTTGAAGGGTGCTAATGGCCAGCGCTTGACTTCAAACTCAGTGAAAGACCAACAGGATGGTGGCAATTGATCAAACAGAACAACAGTGAAGCAGCTGGAAAACTGTGAGCGGAAGTCAGCTTCGTTCAAGGCAGCGACCAATTGAGCTGTGGTGAGGTTCTTGAGCAACTTGAAGAGCTCTTGAGGCCCTTCAGACGACACCATTTCCTCAGCGGCATAGATGTAAGAAACATGTTTCTTTGTTACGATCTGGAAAATTTTAAATAGGAAGGCAAAAATTTGGGGAGTCTTGTTTCCATGGTTACTTGGATGAGGCTGATAGGAAACCCCGGGCGCCAAAAACCTACACAAAAACACTGTATTTTCAGAGTATATCATCTATTTCCCACAAAAGTTCCTTAATCCCATCACATAGTAATAGCGATCATAAACAGATACTGCTAACTCCTTGCGATGACTGGAATCATAATGAAGACACGATGTATTTCCATCGACAGGTACTCAAAACCCCAAGCCCCAAGGCAGATGACTCTCTTCCGTGACCTAAAGTACTCAATGTGCACTGTTGGCAAAAATCACTGTCCTTAATTGGCCAGACCGCATCACGGATTTTCTTCTCAAAAGGGCTCATCCGGACCATTCATAGTATAACTCCGGCTTAAGTTCTCAATGAGAGAAAATGGCGCTCAATGAGAATCTATCTCCGTCGTATCAATATAAAACCCCTTGAACCCCCTTGATGCTCAAATTTGTAACTATTGAAAGGCTTGAGCTTCACGCAGCACAATGTCAGCGCCACCGGAATATCTTTCCCAATTGAAAGAAGCCAAACTATTGAACACTTTGAAGAACCATGTTGTCACTGGATCCAATATTAAGCAGGTATCGACTACATTGGGAATTGACTCTAAAGAAATGGTAGCCCAATTATATCTGATAAAGTCTGAAAGTGATAAGAACACCACTTTAACGATGCTGAAAGAAGCCATTGATGACACAATTGTGGCCTTCAACCAGGAGAATGGCTTAATAGAAAACCAAACAGACCATTTGAATGGGTTATTGAATAGAAAGGATGTCAGAGAAGATGAATGGGCTCATTTAGGTATTTTGAACCTGGCGTTTGAGTGTGTTTATTGGTTTGAAGCTAGCCAGCTTATGATTGTGAGGGCAAAGATTGATAGAATCAAAAATTGGAAAGAATCATTGAAAGACAAGATCACGGATGCCACTAACGTCTTTGTTAGACAATTACCATTGATCGATATGAAAATGACCAAACTTGCTGATTTGAAGAATTATAGGGATATCAAGGATGAATACACAATTGTGGCGAAAGTTAGTGCTGAGAAAGGTAACACGGAGTGGATTGATTGGGTGAGTGATTTCTCCGATTGTCTAGAAACTTTGGGTGAGCGTCATGAAGCCGAGGTCACTGATATTGAAACGGGAGATCACGAGTACTACATGCATACAATTTTCAAAAGTGATTCATTACCAACAAATTATTCTGAAAGGATCAAATTCTTGGAAGTTTCAAAAGTTTGTGGTTCATGTTTCCACTATCGTTGCAAAGGCTGCTCGATGTTCTGCACAAAGTGCGACACTAGAGGGCATACAAAATATGTGTGTACCTCGAAAAAGGACAAACACCTGCCAAGTTATACGAAACATAAAAAGTTTGACGAGTTTATCCCACAGTCATCGCCAAACACGCCGCCAAACACGCCTCCTAGTTATGATCAAAGTGAAAAGGAGTGGAAAGAGAAAATGGCCAAGAAAACATATGAGAAAATCTCAAAATACCTACCGAAAGCCGGCAATTTGAAGGTAGGTAAGCTGTTATCTTTTTGATTGGATGTAAATTAATGATTGAACGTTGAACTTCTGTAGACAATAGGGTTTTAAAGCCGAATAAACCCGAGCCGTACCTCATCTCGATGAAAAAGAAAACTGACAGCCGAAGCCTCAACAAATCTCCCTTCCTGCTCCCCTCAACAAAGTTTATCTACAGTGTGAGCTATAGGCTATCAGAACTGTATCCAGGAAAGAGTGCGGAGAAGTTAATCTGACAGAGGCGTGCCTGGTAGCCTGACAAATCGCTTTGAATTTGTGTCAAGAATGAATTAAAGGGGCAGAGAAAACCTGGGGTAAAGATTGCCCTTGACGGTAACCAAGCAGTGAAATAACCCGAGAATTGATGGAACAGAAGGATATATGTGATCCCATTGGTGGGAATAAGGGCGTGAGGAGAGTTGCCTTGGGAAGTTTTGTGGTCATGTGGTGTGTTGGATCAGGGTATAAATACGCCAAACTCAGGCTAGATGAAACCATTGAAAAGTCCTTGTTATCAAGTCTCTCACAGAAACCAGAGAACAATGTCCAGAACAGCTTTAGTCACCGGTGCATCCCGTGGTATTGGTCGTGCCATTGCCATCCAATTGGCCAGAGACGGCTACAATGTTTCCATCACTGATTTACTATCACAAAAGAGTGCTGCTGAGAACACTGTGAAGGAGATTGAGAAATTAGGCAGAAAGTCTTTGTTCATTGGTGCCGATTCAGGGAAGAGGGATGATATTTTTAACGCTGTGAATGTCACTGCTAAGGAGTTTGGTGATTTCCATACGATCGTGAACAATGCCGGTATCGCTTCCATCTCACCATTAAGTGAAGTATCTGTTGCTGATTATCAGAAGATCACAGACATCAACATCGGTGGTGTGCTATGGGGGATTCAAGCTGCAGCTGAGAAGTTCCAAGAATTAGGTCATGGTGGTAAGATCATCTCTGCTGCCTCGATTGTGTCTCATGAAGCCTTTGCCATGCTTGGTATCTATTCTGCCACAAAGTTTGCAGTGAGAGGGTTAACGCAAGCAGCTGCTAAAGAACTAGCCTCGAAGGGTATCACTGTGAATGCTTATTGTCCAGGGATCGTCTTGACGCCAATGTGGGACTTGATTGATGAAAAAATGGGCGAATACTCCGGTGCTGCTAAAGGTGAGACAGTGAAGAAGTTCATTGAGGGTATTGCATTAGGGAGAGGTTCTGAGCCTCAAGATGTGGCCAATCTGGTGAGCTTCTTGGGTAGTGAGAAATCCGATTATGTCACTGGTCAATCATTGATCGTTGATGGTGGGATTGTGTATACTTGAGTCTTAGGAGTGTTATTGTTGATGAACTGTGGGGTGTAAGTGTGTATACAACATTGACGCTTACTACGGCTATGAATCAAAGGAGTCTTGTAGGGGAATTCAGTCGGTTTTTCATGCATTGGTTCTAAGCGCTTTGAAATCTGGGGTAAAGTACCTCGATCTAAGCCTACAAAAGCGATAATCTCAAGCCGTAAAAAACACGTCAAAAAAAGCTTGAAAGCCATAGTGATATCACTAAAAGATGGCCGTAGATACCCTGGCACACACCCTGGCCCCCAGTCAGCCAAAGCCCCAACAAGTGTTTACGTCACCAGGGCACAATCACCACTTGTTTCATGATGAAACAGACTCCGCTCGGTCTCCAGCCACAGTGAAAAAATAAATAAAAGTTTCAAACCCTGCGCCACAGAGTCACGAAAAAATTCGAGAAATTTCCAAAACACGGTCCGGGCCACACCCTTTGTTCCCTGTCAAGAAAGATAGCAGAAAAGTGGTGATAAATGGGAGAGTGGAGGCTGGCCATGACTATGCGGTCATGATGACTCAGATTTGGGAGGGAAGATAGGTGCCGAGTAGACACAGCTGATAAGGTCTCTATCAGATATCTTTTGTTGGGGCCGGCTATCTCTTTGATTTGTCAGGGAAGATCTCTTCATGGTAGATCTTATCGTAAAAACGAGGAAGGATCATGAAGGATTTGCATTTACATGGGTGGGGGATCAGGGAAAAGGGGAAGGAAGTTGTTGGTGGGGATGGCGCATGGGAGAATACCTGTCAAACAGCGGTGTTTTGACGTCTAAGGGCCTTAGTGTAAGAGAAAGTGTTTTACTGATAAGTCTACAGCTGAGTCAAAAACCTTTGAAATCATGCAATTATTAAGTTGTTTATATGTAAACCTTGTCCATTAAGAACACCCAAAACCAAAAAAACACCGTTAGAAAATCATTAAACCGTAAACATTAGAAAGCAGGAAACATAAAGATCAGTTTCACAGTGTGGCTTTGCTTAACCATAGTTTGTAGTTGTTTTTCAAAGTGCTTGAACCCTTTGTGATGATATCTTCGTTCGATAGTGGTTTCAATTCAATGGTGTAGTTGCTTTTGATTTGTGGAGTTGGGGAAGGTAGGATTTCATGACTGATGTCCAATTCTATTATGGATTCGTCAAAAGTGTCCACGATGGAGTTTGATCTGGAGACAGAGTCGTATAGAAGTGGAGTGGATGGCTCAGCAGGCAGGTATGAGTCTGTGGATGAGACGGATGTGGAGTATAGGTTTTGTGGTTCCTCCATTTCGAATTCAAAGTCTAGGTAATCCATTGTTGCTAGTTGTGTGTAGATGGTAGATAATGATAGTAGTGAAAGTGACCGCTGTGAGAAGTGACGGTGGTGCAGAGTTGTAATGCAGAGTAGACAGTAGTGGTAGCTTATGAGCGCAAGGGCAATGGAAGCTTTGGGAGTTGTTGATGATGGTTCAAGCTTTTTGTTGTGAGTGATAACAACGGGAATCAATTGCTTTTATATGATTTTGCCCACATGTCATTTTTTTTCCATGACTCGTGTCTCGGAATCGATGACACAATTTTCAACAATTTTCCTAAAATTGCGCAATTCTGGTTTGAGTCAGAGATAAGGGAAAAAGCTGAGAAACAGGCAGAAAGATTAGGCAGAGTCAGTGAGTCATCGGTGGTGGTAGCCAGCACAGTGCGTTAACCAGCACAGTGCGTTAACCAGCACAATACTCACAACCTGTGTGGTCGCTCGCAGGGTGTTTCTCAGAGAAGCCAGAACCCGGTCACCAGCCAGGTGTTTTCCCCAGGTGTTTTGAGCCTTTTTTAGTGCTCTTCTCGCTTTTTAGTGGGCAAAAATGACCTTGCGGGTGCCCCTGCGGCCCGAACCAGAAGTTCTTCATGGGCCCAGAACTGTGGTGGGAGAAAAGCCAAAAGTATGACGAATTTTCCGGTAGGCGCCACACCTGTCAACGCTATAGTGGTGGCATCCCAACAATGGGGAAAGTGTGTATTTGCAATTTGCAATCTGCCATGGCGGCTAATGGGCAGTGGCGATTTGGCAAATGGCACAATTTGTGCGGTGGCACTTCTATTGTTACACTGCTAGTTGACAGCTTTCGGTAAAACTGGCTGATCTGGTTTCTTCACTCAACCACAAAACCGCTTCCATCGTGATTCGTCATTTTGTGGGTGCTTTCCCAGCAAAAAGGTGTCAAATCCTCACAATGACTCAGAGATCACACAATCAACACTGGAAGCTGAACATCAAGGCATGCCCACAGTGAGATCCGCCGCTGCCAAATGTCTCTACGAGCACTGCTGGAACAACTTGACCCCCTCGGACTACTGCTATGACGAGATCTGCCACTTTGTTGAGTTTCGGGAGTCACAATGGCCACAAATGTTGGAAATGTCCATGATTTATGACAAGTTTAGTCATTGGAGGGATCGTACTGATCCTGAGAAGAACTTGGGAGTCACTGAGCATGACGGTGTCCATTGGTTCACGTACACCGGTGAAATTCTACCCTTGTTGAGCTTTGTGAGAAATGTTGAGAATGGTGTTATCATCACTGATGTTGATATCTCTGATTGTTTGAGATTGTTGAAAGTGTTTGACCACAGTGTTGATTACGATGGTGATGTTGTTGTTGGGCAGAAGAGAATCAGAGTGATGAGCTCCGCTGCTCTGAAGGAGTTGGGTGTTGGGCAGACTCTGTGACGTGACCGTGTGGTTGTTCTTTGTTGGTATAAAGAGACTTTGAAATCCTGATCTAGTGTCTCCTTCCTCATTTGCATATCCATTTCCATTTCCATCCTCAAAGCTCTAGCCATACTTCTCCATTGTTCCAAATCCAGAGTCAACAATGCTTCTGTCCACCACTAGAACTGCCCTCTGTGCTGGTGATGAGGTACTAAAATGGCCCAAGCCCTGCGATGACTACACACTAAACCAGCCAATCACATTGCCAGAAACCAACCACATGGAGAGATGAGATGAGAGATAACTACTACAATCACGGTTCGTTGCCCATTGCTACACCTAAAGTCCAGTCATTTGCAATTTTCCATAAACTCATCATGTCCATTTTCCGATTTATGTGTCACTTTGAGCCAGCTTCCCAAATACGAGCCACAACCCCCAGAAAAGAACGCAGGACGAAGAGAATGCGCTCTCAAAGCACCAATTGACCCAGAATACACACAAAAGACGTCCAACCAGGCCGTAGTCACACTCCACTGCCCGTTTCACACACGATTACGTCTGTTTACATTTCCAACGCGTCGATCATTTCTAGACAAAAAAAAATCGCGATTTTATAGCCCAGCTAGCAGAAAAAAAAGCGTTCCACAAATTAAACGCTGAAACAATAACAAAATCTGACCCAAACGAGTCGCTTCCAACCAAGGAAAACCGCCACGGGAAAAGTTCCAATCAACGATGAGCGACGACGAATTCCAAGACGCAGTGGACCAACAATCCAGCACTGCTGCTTCTGTCCAGGAAAACGCACAATTGGAGCCCGTGAAGACCGTGGAAAGTGTCAATGAAGATAAAGCCAATGGTGGTGCCACTGGGAAGAAAAAGAAGAATAAAAAGAAGAAGAAGAAGGCCAATGGATGCGCCGATGATAAAGAGGGTGATTCGGAGACAAAGGACGATGCAGATTATGATAAGGCTAAGGAACCAGAGGAGAATTCCGGGGATGTTCCGGATAAGGCAGAATTGGATGCTGGTAGTACTAAAGAATCGGTGAAGGAAGAGGAAGAGATCCAAGATGAGACTGATAAGGTAGTAAAAAAGGACCCTGAACCTGAAACTGAGGTTGAACCAATTGCTGCTGCTCCTTCCAAATTGAAGAACAAGATCGCCATGTTTGAACAGGGAGAAGAAGTCAAGAAGGTTGAAAAGAAGGTTGGGAAATTGAATTTGGATGCCTTTGAAGAGAAGAAGAGCGACAAGGCGGTGGAGAATGTCAAAGTTGAAGAACCAACAGCTGAATTAGCTCCTGTGGAACCGACCCCTGTTGAAAATGTTGAAGTCAGTGTCATTGAACCTACAGAAACTAAAGTCACTGAATCTGATATCAAAGACGAAACAGAAATTTCTGAACCACCATTATCTAAAGCCACTGAAGCTGAAGAATCAATCATCCAAGATGAAGAATCACAGAAAGAAGAGAAATCACTTCAAGATAAACTAGCACAATTGGAACTTCTTGAAGATCCAACGCCAGAGGAATCCATTGAAGAATCCAAGGAACCATCAAAGCCTTCCACTCCAACAATCAAACGTGCTCAAGCTCCATTCTCACCAGAACGTGACGCCTCAAAGACGACACCACCTTCATTACCACCAAGATCATCCACAGAAAAAGCCAAGCTTGAATCTCCATTACCACCATTACCACCTCGTGATCCCAAGCCTATCAATTCATCTCCACAGGGCGCACCACCACTACCTGATCGTTCATTACCAAGTTCTCGTAAGAACACACTGTCACCAGAAGACTTCCAACCACCACCGTTACCACCACAACTGACAGCCTCACAAAGAGCTAAACATCAATCAACATCCAGTTTTGCTGGGATCGGGTCCTGGTTCCAAAGAAGTTCAGTTTCTTCAAAGGCATCAATCAATTCAGAAGATGCTGAGAAATCAGTGGATTATGATGAGAATTACGATTTGTTGTTGAGCAGATTGAACTTTAACAATGAAGAATTACAATCTAAGGATGAGAATTCCAAAGAATTGATGAACACCAGCATCAATTCCCTTCGTACATCATTTGCTGAGAAATTACCAGTGACACAAGAAACTGACGATCAAGATGCTCAAGAGACCATTGGTGAGATTGATTGGCCATTCTGGACAAAAGTCGTTAATGATTATTCACAAGTTGTTAAAACTGAACCATCCAAGCTATCCAAGGAGATCTCCAAGGGTATCCCTGATTCAATCCGTGGTATTGTTTGGCAATTGGTCACAGGTTCCAACTCTGCAGAATTCACTGATAAGTACAACGAATTGAAGAACAAGGATTCATCTTTTGAAAAATATATCCAGAAGGATCTTTCAAGAACTTCATACACCTCAGACTATGGTATTGATCAAGAATCCCTATACCGTGTCATCAAGGCCTATTCCAACCTTGATACTGAAGTTGGTTATACTCAAGGTATGGCATTCATCACTGTTCCACTGTTATTGAAATTGAACGAATTGGAATCCTTCAGTTTGTTGCATAAATTGATGGTTGGTTATGGTGTCAGATCATTATATTTACCAGAGATGCATGGTCTACTGCTGATCCTGTATCAATTTGATAGATTGGTTGAAGATCAATTACCAAACTTGCATAACCACTTCCTAAGAGAAGGTGTTAGATCATCGATGTACGCCACACAATGGTTCTTGACGTTCTTTGCCTACAAGTTCCCATTGGAATTCGTGTTGAGAATCTATGATATCATCATCACTGAAGGTTACGAATCGTTGTTGAAATTCGCTATCGCTTTGGTCAAGAAGAATGAAGACACGTTATTGAATTTGAAATTTGACCAATTATTGGAATTCTTGAAAGAAAGTTTGTTCAATGCCTATGTCGAAGGTGGTGATGATGAAGAATCCGAAGAGGATGGTGCTAAACCGAACTTGGGTGATATCTTCAAGAAACCTCAAAGTAAACCAATCACTGTGGATACTTACAATGTTGATCAACTGGTGGAAGATGCTACAAATGTCAAGATCATTCCAATGACTTTGAAGAGATATCAAACAGAGTATGAAGAGATCCATAGATTAGAGAAAGAAAGACAAGAAGAAGTTGATCAGTTGAAATTGAGAAACACACAATTGAGAAAAGAAATCAAGAAAGTCGAGTCAAGTTATACAATCTTGAACAGAGAACATGTCCAAATCGCCAATGAGATGATCCAGGGCCGTGTGAAGATTGGTACGCTAGAAGATGAGATCAAAGACCTAACAGAGCAGAACCACAATTTAAGAGAAAGAATCAAGACATTACAAAAGCCAACTGAAGACACACCAGTGCCATCGAGTTTGGAAGAAGATTTAAAGATTACGATGGAAAGAAATTTAGAAGTCATGACCAAAAATCAAGAATTAGAAGACCAAGTTGGTTCATTGTTACAACAAGTTGAAGAATTGAAAGCTCAATTAGCTGCACAAAAGGAAGATTCTGTGGATCCTCATGCTAAACCAATCTCACCTTCGAAAGGCCACGGTTGGAAGTTTTTCAAATGATATACGTTCTTTTCTTTTGAGATAATCGTAGCTAAAATCATTAGGGTTTTCTACAAGATCTCCTTAGTCTATAACACAACGTCAAATCATTAAAATAAATAAGAATATTAATCAAGTTTTCATCCTTCAAGGACCTCAGTGGTAGCGATAAAGCTGAAGCCTTTAAACATATCGTTATCAAACTTTGGTTCATCAATCTGTTCCGTCTTTTCCAAGACTTCTTGTATGTAATCATGGTTGAAATTCTCAGCTTTCTCCAAGTTATCAACATTTGGCACAATTGGTGGAGTGGAATCTTTGATCTGGTGCCAGTTGATCTTTCTAAAGAATCTGTGTTTTTGAAATTTGAGGAATTCATCATCGATCTTCATTCTCTTTTGTGGGTTCTTGTTCGTTAGTTTCAGAAGCAAGTCTTTAGCATCTTGGGATAAATAGAATGGAATGGTGATTTTCTTAGTAGTGATCTTGTTGAACAACGTCTTTTTGTTATTCCCAGTGAAAGGAGTATCACCAGTCAACATGTCAAACATCATTATACCAAACGACCACCAATCCGCAGGATACGAATAAGATTCACCTTTCAATACTTCAGGTGCTGTGAATTCCGGGGTTCCCAAAATGGAGTTACAAGTCTCTTCTTGTGAGGAAAGACCAAAATCTGTCAGCACGACATGTCCTTCAGAATTTAACAACACGTTTTCAGGTTTCAAATCTCTGTAAACCACACCCAATTCATGCAAATGCTTCAACGCCAAAGAGATTTCAGCAAGATAGAATGCGGTCTCATCTTCATTAAACCGTAGCCTTGACGACAGATGATAAAAGATCTCACCGCCTGGGATATATTCCAAAATGAAATCTATCTTCTCATGATCATGAAATGAATAGAACAACTTCACAATGTTAGGATGTGAAATCTTTGCCAAAATGTCTCTTTCATTCTTATGCGTCTTGAAAACTTTCTCATTAATGGAGATTTTAGCCTTTTTGATAGTCTTTTTAGCAAATAGTTTCCCATTATGAACATCTTTCACCAAGTAAACACGACCATAAGAACCGATACCCAGGACATTAATCTCCTCAAAGTCAGTGACAGATCTCTTTGTAGGATCTGAAGAGTAATCCTCGTCAAGAATGACATCAGTGGAATCAACAGGTGCATTGAATGAGATCTTGCTCCGTACCGAAGAGCGACGATGTGCCATGGAAGAATGACGACGCGATGGTGGGATAATGAATGAGTGCGATAATTGTGTCACTTGGTCATAACTAAGAAACTCGTCTTCAGAGTCCGAATCAACAGCTTCCAAATGAATGTGGTCTTTGGCGACTCTTAGAAGGTCAGAGAGTGGCATTTTGGAGGGATTATAGAGTCATCAACGGTTCATGGGGCGGGATTGATGCTGTTGAAATTGGTTGAAGTTGATTTTTTTTTTTTTTTTTTCTTTCTCGCGTTTGGCCAACTAGTGCTCCAGACTCTAGAGGCATGGCAAAGCTTTGAATAATCTTCAAACAGTGTTTTACTGTGATGTAGTTCTTGATGCTAGATAGCAGTACAGTAACATTTAATATGGCTTCCTTCAACACATTTCAGTGTTCCAGCAGTTTGTGTTTGGAGATTGGGTGCTCATATGCACTTCCCCAGGAGACAAAATTGGGCCGGAAGCAGACATCCGTACTACAAATTTGGACAGATGTATGAATCTTTATTCAGGCAGCTTTAACACCTTGAAAGCCTTTCCCGCTAACACAGCCAATCCATTCACCTTCCTCACTCCAAGTGACATTGTTGATCTCCAGCGTGTCACCGTAGGCAAAATCTGGGTATTCAACTTGGTTGGTGTTGACCCTCTGTTGGCTCACTTTACCTGTTAGATCCCATATCAGAGCTTGACAATCATCACCACCAGATAGCAACTTTGGCAATGTTGGATGCCATTCAATAGAGTTGACCTTGGCGCTGTGGCCTGCTAGTTTCATAGTTGGCTGACCAGGGTATCTTAGATCCATTATGCTGATTGAGTCAGAATTGGCACTGAAAGTAGCAATGATGTTGATATCTGTGTTTGAAGTGGCAAGTCTTAATAATGGAATGTTACCACGTTGCATGTTTGGATTAGCTGGGCCACCTAGACCCGAGCCTGCACTTGGTTCATAGATAATGGTTGAGTGATCAAGGGATCTTAGATCGAATAGCCTCATGGACCCATCACACCCGACACTGGCAAAGACATCCGTAGAATTCTTAATGAATTGAACATCAAAGACTTCACTATCATGGGCGATCAGTTGTGTCTTTGGAGCGCTGTATTGGTTCAAATCCCACAAGGTACAAGTTGTATCTATACTACTTGTAATGACCAAATTTGGGTTGACCTTGTTCCAATCAAAAGACGTTAATGGTGGCAGTGATTGCGGTCTTGCTGCATTGTTATGTGAAGTTTGGGCACCGTTGGCCAAGGAACCACGCTCAATGATTCTGTTATTGTAATCAACTTCCCAGAGTTTCAGTCTGTCATTCGTGGTAATGAACCTGTCTGCAGTAGAAGGGGATGGATCCCATTGTAATTTGGTAATTGGAAGTTCAACATTAGCCTCTGAGAGTCTCACAATGTCTAACCCATCTGAAGTTAAACCATTAGCATGTTCCACCGTGGATGGACTCACGTTCAACACTTCGATTTTATTTATGGCATCTTCCCTATAAGATGAAATGGCAATCAACTCTCTTTGCGACGTGGCAGACCTGCTCCAGTCCGAGAAGAACAATGGATAATGCGATTCATAGTATGCTGATCTAGCAGGCAGCTGCGCCTGTAATGGTTGGATGACGGATGATGGAGAAGGTGATATTATGTTGTTAGGGTATCTTTCATACTCGTTCAAGTTGACTGGAAGTTTGGTTGTTAGTTGCAGATTCTTGATGGTTACAAGCAGTAACACTCACTTGGCTTGAAAGAACCAGCAGAGAAAGAGCTTCTCTTCGATCTGTAGTCCATTTCAACGTCCCAAAATTGCTTGATGATAAGGGGCCCTTTAGACATTGTTCTCGGTTTTCATTTTGGCTAATTTGACAGGAAGGAAAAAATCTAGTCCCAAGTCCCTTGGTGTTTCCCGATATCAGTGATTCGGGTGGGACTAGAGTCCCGCTTTATCTGGACTAGTCCGGAGTTTTGAGACTAAAATTGCGCGTTTGCGAAAAACATTTCCCCTTCAGGTAGAATGGCAAAAATGACGTCGCTTTTGTCGCAATTTCTACGCCAAACCCGACTTTCGGAGCGCATATTTGCGAAAGTCCCGTTCCTTTTTGGCACGGAGCTATTAAAAGTGTCATAAAATCCACCTTTTTCTCCCTAGTCAGACTTGTTATCAGATACCACAAAAAGCTCATCCTGAAGAGTTCCTTGTTCAACTAAGTGACGCCACCACACACGTCCTACACTCAGCTCTTTAGCTCCTAGCCGCCCAGCACTACATCGTTTTTGTGTCCTTTCACAGATGGTGGCAAACAGACTGAAGAACCTGGTGTCTCTCACCAAAGAGGCCGTGAGGGATGTCCGCCAGACCTTGGACGAGCTCATCAACGCCGCCCAGAGGCAGACACAGCCGGCGCTCGTGAGGGTCCCTGTCAGAAACGCTGCCAGAAGATCGCCTTTCAGCGGTGCAGGCAGAAGACACTTCAGCACGGCCAGATCCACAAGAGCCGCTGCCTCCACGTATTCATCATCCAGTTCCACATTCCAACGTTATGCATTCACCAGAAACCCAAGACTAGCCACAGGCGGCTTGGCCAACAATATCTGGGCCTACAGCTCTTTCAGAAGCGGTGCCAGATACCCGGGTAGCATGCTGTACAGAAACTTTGTCCAGATCAATGCCAGAAACTTCCACTCTTATGGCTCAGGCCAGTTCACCCGTGAAGCCGTCAACAACTTGACCAGTGGCTTGAGATGCATGTTCAACAACGGCTCTGACACGTTGCTAAGCTTGAAAATGACCAAAGTCCCAAGTCACCATTTGACTTACCACGGTTGTTCATCTACAAACCAAGCTCCAGATGTCTTCAAAATGGCCAAATCAGAATCCACTGACGTTGAAAAGTTAGGCTCATACGTTGAATTCTCACTGCCAAAGCTAGAATTATCCATCCCATCAATGTCATTCATCAACTCGGAAATTTTGGACACTATGGAAGCAGACTTTGAAGTCATCAAGGCCCAAATTGACAGAACTTCCAAGAACATTGCTAAGATCTTTGATGCTTATGGTTCGTTACCTATTGAGCGAAGGGAGCGATCGGTTCGTATCCACTTCCCAAATCTTGAGGTTGACGAGTTGGAAAGAATGTTGATTGAACTGGGTATCGATGAAGGTTTGGTGTATTGCAATGAAGAAGTTGAAGAGATCTTGGCACATGAGAGTGCTGCCACTTCTACAGCTTCACTGTCAGATTTCATAAATGATAGAGCACCAGGTCTGATTTCATCAAGTGAACTGTCTGATGATGATTCTTCAGAATCTTCATTCGATTTCTTCCCTGTTCTGTCTTCCAACTCTGACAATATGATCAGATCTGGTTCTATTGATGAATTGATTAACAGTGGCGAGGAATCACATGTGATGATCTTTGATGAGTCCACTTCTTACAACTCTGTGTCTGTTATTTGAGATACAGATATTCGAGTACGGTTTTATGATATTATGTTGGGTTTTTATGACATTCTTTTTGTATAGGCAAGGAAGAGAAGTTTATTATATGGTTTCAGTTTACACATTAGCTTTAGAAGTTGTAGTAATTATGATCACAGCTCCGAGCGTGAAGTAGCATAGAGAAACTGAAAGACCTTTTCGACTTCTTGTTCTTTCGAGCTATTGTCCTCAACTCCAAATTTCGCTGCACTCCAATCAATAAAGACAGCGTCTTCATATTTATCACTCACTAGCATTTGATTAAAGCTGGCCCGTAAGTTACCGTGTGTGATGTTTAGTGAATGCAATAATCCCACCTTCTCAAGTATCGTCTTTTTGATTTGTTCTTTCAGTAATAATCCACCACCAACAGGGTGATAAGAATTGGCGTATTCACTAAAGATGAATGGAGCACCACTTTCAATACCCATTTCCAGCAAGGGTTGGTTGATCATTGAACCCTACCAAAGCACCAAAGAAGTAAACTCTTGTTGTCAGTTTCTGTGTAGAAGCACCCTTACCAGCCAATTTCAACACTCTGTAATGATTCTTAACCTCATTGATAAGATCTAAGTGATCTTGATTTGTATAACTTGAGTAGACCCTTGTATCAACACTAGTTTGCTCCACTGTTCTAGCCATTCTTTTGATCTTCAAAACCAAATAACCAGCATTGTAATTACCCAAATCGGCCTCTGACTTTCGGAACTCTTCAACTGTGATGTTGGAGAATTTCTCAACGATGGTATCTCTTACACGAAGCACAATATGACGGTCATTAAGGGAGATCTCACCAGCAGCATAAGACAGCAACCTTTGGACGGAAACCTTTCGTAGCTTGTATGGAGTCCCAGGAATCTTTTCGTAGTGTTTAATCAAACTCGAGCTTGTGATCTCACCAGACTTCACTTTTGGAATTCCTAGCTCGTCCAAATAGCATAGTTGCTCAGAGTTTATCAGTGGTAAGCAAAGTTCCTTTGAAACTAATGGATCTTCAATGGATTCTATAAAGTTGCTGTATTTGGTGCCTGAGCAAGAATGGATGTTAGTATAATGTTCAAGCTATATTGATTAGGAACATGTTTTGGTTCAGTCCATCACTCAGATATGGAGTCTGTATGAAGAATCATGATTTATCCACAAGTTACTTACCCGATAGCCCAGTTGCATTCTTTGGTCTCTCAGAACTTACACGAACCCCTTGCTTATGTTCGGATTCTCTTCTTTTGTGACCATTGGAAGCTAATATTGATGTAGGGTTGAAGTTTGGCGCTGACTGTGCCTTACCGTTATCACCAGTGGATTGGTTCTTCTTTGAACGAAGACGCGATGATACGCTCATGATATCATTATTTCTTCTAGGTTATTAGACCCCAGACATCTCGTTTCAATCCTTTTTAATGAAGAAGATCACACGTTAGCAACTTCTATAGGCAAGCTTCATATTTCTTCTATTGTGATTATGTAATCAAATGGGCGAGTAACTGGAGCTCTCAAACTATGAAACTCAGGGTGTTTGTGATTTGTTTACAACACGTTTATAGCCAGTCGCTACTTTATGATGTCCTATATGTAAATACTTGTGTCGATTATAGTTGATTCATGTATGTAGGCTAAAATATATTCCACATAGTTTCTCCCCAGGTTGTGCTATTGATCATATATAAGCCCACACGGTCAGAATGCTAGGAATCTCCAAACTGCTAGTCCAGCTTACCATAAATGAAATGTAAAATCTGGTCCTCCTCTTGTTGATTTAGAGCATCGTCTTCAACTCCAAAATTTGCTGTACTCCAATCAATAAAGACAAGATCTTCATAATATGCACTCACTAAGATATGATTGAAACCTTGTAAATGACCATGAACAATGCTTTATAGTGAATGTAATAGTCTCAATTTGTCAATGACATTCTTTCTAACAGATTCCTTCAACATTCTACCACCATAGTATTCATCGACTTTGTAGTAAGAATTTGCGTATTCAGTGAGAATGAAAGGAGCTCCACTTTCGATACCACCTTTGACCAAATTTTGATCATTGAAACCTGCCAGTACACCAAAGGAATACACTCGTGTTGTTAGCTTCTCTGCAGAACCATCCACCTTATTAGCCAACTTCAACACTTTGTAATGATTTTTAACCTCATCGATGAGATCCAAGTAATTTTGATCCGTATAACTGGAGCAGACTCTTGTGTCAAAGCTAGTTTGTTCCACAGTTTTAGTCATTCTCGTAACTTTCATAGTAAGGTAGCCAGAATTGTAGTTCCCCAAATCGGCCTCTGCCTTTCTGAACTCTTGGAGGTGATATTGGAAAAGTTCTCAACAATGGTGTCCTTTACGCGGAACACAACATGACGATCATTAATGGCAATATAATCGGCAACATAGGACATTAAACTTTGTAGGTAGATCTTCCGTAGTTGGTATGGAGTCTTTGGAACTTTTTGGTAGTGTTTAATCAAACTTGAGCTTGTGATTTCCCCAGACTTCACTTTTGGGATCCCCAGGCCGTCCAAATAGCATAGTTGCTCAGAGTTTATCAGAGGTAAGCAAGGTTCTGTTGGCACTAATGAATCTTCAATGCCTTCAATGAAGTTCTTGTAGTTGATACCTGAGTAGATGTTAGTATTGTACTCAAGTTAGAGATAGGATCATGGATCTGGACAATTCATCCATAAACTCACCAGACACCTCAGCCGCATTCTTCGGGGACTTCTTAACACTTTCACACAGTTCTGGTATATGCTTAGGTCTTCTTCTTTTGAGATCAATGAACGGTGATGATTTAGGCTTGGTGTTTGGCGCCGACTTAATTGCCAGCTTATTATTTTCACCAGTGGGTTTGCCCTTCGTTGATCGAAGTCTTGAGGATACACTCATTACCATGTGACAACTTAACAGAATTCTCTTTCAATCCTTCTTGATCGAGAAGACACAGATGATAAACACAGCTAGCAACTTTCTATATGTCAAACTCATATTGCTTCTATTGTGATTACGTAAGCAAATGTGCCAGTAGAGCTCTCAAAACTATTGAACTTTGATCAGAAAGTGCATTTGGGCTTCTTAAATCTATTATCTATGGTTTAGTAAGCTGACGACTACTCGGGGTAGTAGATCGCAGAAAGCACCTGGGCTGGCGCTTAATGGTTGTGGTTAGAATTTAGTGATACGGTACCCTGGAGCTACTCTCGAGAAAATCAAAAGAAAATTGACACCTACAAACCCAGAAGTCCCCACAAACTCTTAGCCGAACCATGCTTTCCAGACTTCCCCTTCGCTCAATGGCACCTCTACGGGCCAGAAACTACTCGTCTCCACCATCCTACTTCTCCCAGCACATCGATCCCAATTCTCCAAAGCCAATATTCACAGAACAGCAACAAGCTCCATCACAGCCAGTGGCACCTCAAATCACCACACAGACTCCAAGATCCAACCCTTCGCGTGACCTATCGCTGATATTGGCCGTTGTGGCACTGTCATACATCACCATTGACAACTATCGTACGAGATTACAGCTGGAATCGAAGGTGCAAGAGCAACAAGTACTACATATGAAGTCCCTTGCCATTGCCCAGAATACTTATAACACACACCGTAAGAAGAGGGAGATGCAGATCATCAATGAGAGAAAGGCCACACAGAGAAGGGAGATGAAGATGATCTATCACGTTTCCATGTTGAGAAAGCAATTGATCGATGCTGGTTTGAAACCAAGTATGTACCTGAATCAAACCATAGAGATATTTAATTACTAACATTGACGAATAGCTGAGATCGATGACGCTATTGCAGAATTCGAAAAGAACGTCAAAATGGAGACCTCGATCAGCAATGTCTCTGGGACAGCACTATGGGTCGTTGACGAGTCTCGTGAGTATTGAATTCGGTACATTTGTCACAATCGAGATGATTTACTAACTCTTCGACAGCTATGAAGGCATATGCTCCAAACATACATGATTACGAGACCAAAAAGAAATAGACAGCATTCATTAACTGGAGTCAGTGTAGTCGTTGATGCCTTTCAGAAAGCGCAAACATGGCCAATACCCACAATAAATGGCATTAAAGACTGTTGCCTATAGCCCTAAAACGCCAATTTACCCTACCCTCACACACTATAAAAATTTTCCACACTAACAAATCTCTCTCTTCTTCCGTTTAAAGAAACCATACAATGTCTTTACAGGCACCCAGAGTCACGGTTATTCAGTCTAAACCTCACTGATTAGCAAGGTGGGAGTACTTACGCCCATCTTTTCGTGCTCGCGGTAGCCTCAGATTGAAAAGGTTTTGACCAACCCTAGTTGTCGTGTCGGTCCTCTGTGGTTGACTACGCGGTTCTAAATCGACATATTTGTGTGTAATAGCAATGAATGATGACTGATGAATGACTGTAGCGTATTTTTTGTGCTTGCTGTGTTTGGATTTCTTCTAATTTGAAGTGATGCTGCATCCTATTTGTGGGACATATCTATCTTCTCTTCTCTATCAAGTTGGCATCAATCTTCTCTTGTAACCTCTGCTTCTTCTTCAGTTCTAGCAATGATGGGATCGGGCAGCATGGCGATCTAGCTTCAGTTCCTTGCTCTTGATAGAAACTAGTACAGCATTCATACAGCTGGTCTATTATCTTTGTGCATTTTGATTCGTTGTAATTGTTGGACTTTAGACAGTCTGATAACAGGCGTTAGTAATTGTACAAGACAGATGTGCACTTCTCAGAAAGCTTAATCCACACAATGACAACTGTCACATACCTTGGATAGCACAAGCTTGTGGTTTACACGGATCAACCATTTCGATGGATTACTGATATGTTTTCCAGTTGCTAAGATTTTCTCGAATAAATCTCATCTCCATATAACTGGACACAAACAGTCTAAATGCAGAGCGTATCTAATAAACACCAAATCTCCAAAACAACACACTACGTTCAGTTATTCTATTTCATAAAGATTAATTTACATTAAAGCTAAAAATAACACAACATTAACTTAGCAAAATAGTTTAATGACGACGGGATTGAGCAATAACATTGTTTAATTCTTCAACTTTAGCTTTAGCTCTACCGAAAGTACCTAATCTCTTTTTGGCAACTTTTCTAGCTCTCTTTTCACCAGCGTTTCTGATCAATTCGATTAATCTTCTTTCGTATGGGGCTAAACCTGAAACTTCCTTAACGATGGAACGAACGAAAGTGGCTCTCTTGGATAAAGCACCCTTTCTGTATGAAACCTTTGGGGCTTTTTCTAAAGCTTCAACTTTTTTACCTTTGTTGATACCAACAGCAATACCTGTAATAGAGTTAGTAACATGTTCATATAGTTTCAAGGTGAAATTATTTGAGATGGATTATGACGAAGATAAGTGTGGGAATGGAGGTCTTGGGTGAACAGAAGGATCAAAGGCAATTGTGCGAAGCCTAGTGCTAATATGGTTAAGTCTGCAGGTTGCACAAGCTTTTTCTTGTCACTCGATGGCCATATTGGTTCAATAATTCCATTTGATTCAAATCTAGGTAAAACTTCATGGTTATGCAGATAGTCTAGTTTCTGTTCATGGCTTCAATCACTTATTCATAACTTCTATAACTTTAATGGTCTTTGTACTCTTAAATGCCCTCATTTCATTATGTTTGAATCACTTTGACATTACTGGAATAAATCTTTCGATAATAAATCTTTCATGTGCCTTCAACGGTTCAAATTCCACAAAATCACAATATCATTCGTTCACAGTGCTCTCATATACGTCTCTCCCATGTCTTGTGGCACCACATACCTGATTTTGGAGCCATGTTTGATGAATTTGTTGATGTCCTATCTCTATGTACCAAAAGTTGAGTTCAAGTTTTAAAGATTTTTCTTCACACTGGCACTACACAGAATTCGCGAAAGTGAAAATTTGGGAAATTTGTGACGGCTTTTTTAGGTGACAGAGTGGGAAAAAACAGTGTTTTCGCGGATTTTTCTATGGTGCTTATGTAAGTTCCCGAAGAAATTTGAAAAATATAGTGGTGTAATGATGTTGAAAAATTGGAGGCAGTATAGGGCTAGGTGGGAATATCACGTGAGTGTTGATCTCAGAAGCCCTAAAATACTTAGTGGCAATATTGACACTTTTTGATAAGAGAAATCTAGCATAGTTAGATCTGTATTATCTTACGTCAGCTGAACAAGTCTGTGGAGCACAACTTTCGAAGACCAGTAACACTCATCCACTTGCTACTATCATTTCTTTCATACTTCGTGCTATTAACATTTGACTATTTACAACATGCATATATCATCTTCAAACAGTGATGGCCTTGAAGTCATAACCATAGCCAGCCAATCTCTTCAAGATCTCAGTGGCTGGAAGTTCTCTAAACTTGTCATGGAATTCTCTACCATCAAGGTCTTCACCTAAAGCCTTTCTCTCCCTCTTTTCAGCGTTATATAGCTCTTTCAGCAGTTTTCTTCTACCAATCTTCACGTTCAATGGTTGTTCAACACCCTCTATTAGCACATTTTCATAGTAGATCTTACCAGTTTCACCGTTAGCCAGTGAATATGACTTAGCATCTTTATGTGGAGGATTAGCTAGTTCCTGTTTCTTCTTTAGGATTTGATAACGTAATTTCCAACCAAATGGACCTAATTCTTTGATTCTGGCAGATTTGTCCTTGATCAAGTAGTTATCTAGACCACCTTCTCTGTCAATGGTCTTCAAAACTTTGGCAGTGACTTCGAACTTCAATGATTTTTGTAGTGTCTCACTCCATAGTGATTTCTTGTGTGCATTTGGTTTCCAGAAACGGTTTGATTTCTGTCTCATTTCAGAGATTCTGTGACCTGACTTGATGAAGGACCCACCGAATAGACCCTTGTTACTTCTCTTGAAGAAATTGGATTCACCGTATTTGTAGTCTGGGGTAAGTTGTCTGTTTGGAATATGTTTTGGTCTTTCATCACCGACTTCATAAGTTGGTCTCTGGGCAACACGACGGCTCACAACGTGCTTCCATTCTTTTGGCAGTGTGATCGAGCTGCTGAAGCCTCTTATCTGTATTAACGATTTGAACATGCTGCTGGGAGGATGAAGTGCTTGACTTGACCTTCTTTATGACCGTACTCTCGATTCATGAAGTTCGATAATTTTTCATTTTTGCCCACGAAAAGTAAATCGTTAAGGGACACACAGTAATAAACATTGGCGGTACAAGAGAAAAGTGACTGTATTTACCCTTGGAAATTTTGGATTTGGCTGAAACTTTAGTTAGCAGTAGTTTGCAATGTATGAGTGGTTTCTGTGTGAGCCCAATTTGCATAATTCTCTCACTCCCTTCAGTTTCTGACGTCTAATAGGAAAAGAGCTCAGTTGGGCATCGTCTATAAAAGGAGCACCCGATCCCCAAACAAATCGATTTCGATTGTACTTTGTCTTCATTCCACCCAAGAACACTTTGGAGGAATAATTAACTACACTAAGATGTCTTTCTATTTCAGAGATGACCAAGATTCTTACGGGGCACCACAGCACCCACAAAAACACACCTCAAGACGCAACTCAACCAAGTACTATCCTATTGAAAAGTCCATCACAGCTAGTAGCACACACAGTCCTTGCGCTGTTGCCCCATCGCATGCTACAAGACGTACAGCTAAAGCCATCGCTGCTGCTCAAGCTGATCAGCCTCAGTTGCCATACTTTGCCGCTAAAAGACAGCAGTCTGCTGCCTACGCCGTGGCTGCTACTGCAGCCGCCGTGGACGCGGAACAAAAACCTGCTGTGGATAAAGAGCCTAAAAATCGCAGTCAGTATTACTTGGATGAACTTAGCTTGGGTGCTATACGCCATTACATCAACAGTGGTAAGTTATCCGCTCATTTA
Source organism: Taiozyma rabaulensis (assembly GCA_030574855.1). NCBI lineage: Eukaryota > Fungi > Ascomycota > Saccharomycetes > Phaffomycetales > Wickerhamomycetaceae > Taiozyma > Taiozyma rabaulensis. The sequence continues at coordinate 272,402 of JAJMFP010000170.1, forward strand.
CCACAAGGGTTCCCTGAGTTTAGAGCTAAGGCTGTTTTGTTCATAAGCCATGAAGAGTTCACAGGCAGAAGGGTAGCTTCAGATCTGTTACTGAATACCAAAATGCGCTCAATTCTAAAAGTCCTGAAGAAGAAATCCTGCGCTTACATTCCTAACATGAAGCGTGAGATCTTGAAGTGCTACAATGAATTCGCTGCTGGTAAGCGTCCAGACTTGGAGAAGTGTCTATTGATCGCCTTACGGTTTTTCAGATGCAAATTAATCCACACGTTTAAAGGCTCAATCAAAGAAGTCATTCAGGTAGAGCTTCACAACTTTCCATTACAAACGATGTTGAGACAAACCAAGAAGGACTTTGATTTGTTGAAAGTGGAAGAATTTGAGACTTGGCTACGTGATATTGGGATCTTCCATCTAAGAGGTCCTTGTACACAATTTGGCTGGTTAGAGACATCAATTTGCGGAGCTCAACAACCATTCAGCGAAGGGGATACTGCTCATGTTGACGCATACCTTTATGATTAGCAGGGTGTGCTAATATTTAGTTGAATAATTACTATTTGTGAATTCGAAAACTTATGTAGCGGCACTTCACGATGAACACCCCATTCTGTATCATTTTAGAGTTCACCTACGCTGATGGTTCTAAAGTAACATTAATTGATTAAATCGGAATATTAAATGATGGAGGCTTACTAACACCAGTGTTAGTGCCTCTTAGAAACTGAATAACTTAAAAAATCATAACAAACAAACACTTTATACAGGAGGGCCCTGTTTTAAGAAATCCATCAGATCCATACCACCTTCACTACCATCCTCGTCATTCAGACTAGAACTATTGGAGTGTTTCGTACTTGGTGATAATCTCTTGACATCCATGTTGACAAATTCTTCAGGATTCATGTCAAAGACATGTGCTTGATCTATGCTTAGTCTCCCTTGTTCTTGTGAGAATGGAGATTTTATATCTTGTGGATATTCTTGGTTGTCACGACAATGTCTGTAGAATTGAATAGTGTCTTCAGGAAGTGAATAAAGTGGGAGGAAACGTAGATGATAACGCCAGAATGGAACCTTTTCCATCTTTGCAAATGGAGAACGAATTGTTTCTGAATATGTCAATCTCCAAGGTCTTTCACGGATGAAAAAGACGATTGAGTCCACGAAACAATTGAATGGATTGATGAAGGCGACAATTGCTGAGATACCATAAATGGCTTTATGTTCTAACCTCAGGGAGTTTGCAATAACAGGGAAGACCCAAATGAAGAAGTATGCAGTTGGATATAGGAACACCACACGGATTTGACGTGAAATGACCTTGTAACGGGTCTTTAGCTTTTGAGAATTATCAATTTGTAATTGAATGTTAATATCCATCCCAGTAATTGTATTGGAGTCCTCGTTCTTGGTTTGTGTTTCTTGTGATTGATCATCCTCGATCTTTCTTTCAAAGATACGACGCAATGAATACCATTTAGCTTTCTTTGGGACATAGTTCTCATAGTCAAAGGTCTTTCTTTGATTGTTCATCTTCTTCAATTGGTTTTGAATGTAGAAATAGATTGTGAAGTAAAGAACCAAGATGGTAAGCATAATGAAATATCTTGGACCAAAACTCAACACTAGACGATACCACACTGGCGAAGCAGGTAGATAGCACCAAACATCTAAAGCACTGTACCCAGCACCGTTGATGAAAGCCAAACTGGCCAATAGAAGTGGGATCAATACCGTACTAGCATAGTAGTAGTATCTGTAATTGTATAGACCACCGGAACGTTTAGGACAGAAGATGATTAGAGCAGTATGGACAGCAAAGGCCAGGATAGCCAGATCACCACCTTCGGTGGACAATGCAGTGAAGAACCCAAGGAAGTTGATGGTCTTTTGACCCAAGTCTTCGATTCTGGTGAATGTTAAAATTGGGAAGATGATGATAGCCAAAGCTTTTAGGAAGTCAAAGGTCATAAGGATGTAGATCAGCTTATGTCTGAATTTCAATCTTTGAGGATGGATGGCGTAATAGAAGTAGAAGAACAGAAAGCCAGCAGCCAGTGAGACAGAGGATGATGAAATTGACAGGATCCGGAGAGTCCCTAATTTATGGTCATCGTACTTGTTCTTAGGCAGCCCACGCGTCACGAAGCCATGGAGCGAGGAGACCCCCGAGGGAGGCTCGAGGGAGCCCTCTGAGACATGAGCCACGTTGGGGATGTTGAAACTCATGATGTGTGGTGGTTTACGACTGGTTCAAGGAGACCCACGAACTCGAAGCAGGTGTGCGGAATATGGAAGCAAATTGGTAGCAGAATGTGGAGTATGGCAGGGCAGAGCTGACGGGGGAGACGTTGAATGAGGCAGCAAAGGGATTAGGAGGGAGTTCTAGCGTTGGAGTCGTGTGTGGGCTGGGAGAGAAGCCAGTTTTCTATTCAAGGGACCGTGTTTTTTCTGTGGATCTCAGATTTCAGCTTTTCCTACAACCAAGACTCAGAAAAAAAAACGGGTTCGCGGAAGAGAAATTCGTGCAAAGATCTGCAGCGGACTTGGTTGCGGCTTTCCCGATTGGGACAACTCCGACTGTTTTGACACATAAATAGGCCAGCGTACATAGTACAGAATCTGACTGCCGGTGGAGCGACAGGGACAGAGAAGTTCTCAAGGGAGAGCTCGAGGGACCTCACAATCAGATGAAATTTCTCTCTAGTGGTAGCAATATTAGCAAACTCGTGACTTCTCGTGACTTCTATGCAAATCTCCAGGTTCTCAATGATTGACTGCTTTCAAAGAAAGTGTGGAGCATTTAGCCGCGACGCATAAGACTACACATAAACGGGATCAGTTCGTATTCTTGGACTGATGGTGTCTTTTAATGGCATTAGGTGCTGTAATACCAGTAATACCACCAATGCAGCAATTTTGAATCAGGTCCGTACTTACTAGCACCGGTAACGATTGTAGTTGGGATAGATCTGAACTAGTGTGTCAAGACAGACCTGATAGAGGAATTAAGTACACCAGATTTGAGTACAGTCTCGACTTCATGAGATTCGCTCAGTTAATACTACAGCTCAGCTGGTCTAAACTTCAACACTCTTGAATACATAGAAAATTCTCCAAGTGATCATAGAGAGCATTATCTTATAGCTGTTCAGCGAAGAGCTATTCCCAGTTCGATCAAAAGATTACAAAGAATCCACCATATGACAGAGTTACTGCAGCCTGCTCTGCATGAATGTGTAAAGACCGGTGGGAATGCTAACGACGCGTTTGAATCTGATACCGAATTTCCTCTAGTGGCCAAAAAAGCGGCCGCCTACGGTTACAATTAATTAGAAGCTATTCTTACCACAAAAGAAGAACAACTCCATTATGCAGTGAGCATTATGAAGAAAGCTGATGAGAATAATACCGTTTGTAGCAGCCCCTGGGGCCTTAGCAAAAAAAAATGTCAAAAAATGATTTCGCCCAGGATCGAACTGGGGACGTTCTGCGTGTTAAGCAGATGCCATGACCAACTAGACCACGAAACCATTTATGAAAACATTTGGGTTTTTCTTGGTTCCTGAGAAAAGCGAAATTACCAGGGCTCATAACGCAAAATGTATAAGTGGGTTATAAACCATGTTATTTGGGTTACCATGTGAAGTATTGACACTGGAAGGCATATATTTACTTCTTGTAAAAATCATGGTTTTCTTAATGACTTGGGGTTGTGAGCTGCACACGAAATTTGGCTCAAGAGATCCAGGAAAGGGTTTTGTTCCAATCTTGACGACGTCAACAATATAACCCAATATTAATCTGTTAATCACCAGTCTAATGCAATCATTTGGTATAAGAGTTCTGTGAGCTCCAGGCTGGTAGTGCTGCTGATCTGTTTGTTTCTTCTTCGACCAAGTACCTCGATAGTGGGGTGGAACGGGAGAAAGAATTCCAAGGTGTAAAGATTAAAGTAAATCCAAGACTATCCTCGAGACACGCACCCATACCCTTTAGAATTCTTTAGGCATGTGATTGATGAGCTCTTGAAGGCTAAGTGAGACAAAACCAAACACAGTTTCAGGAGGGGATGAGCTTTCAGTCATGCATGTTATTAGTAAGAAGGCTGGATGTCTCTCCGCCCAACAGATTGGTATTGGGCTTCCTCCTCAATAGAAAAGTAGGCTACTCGTCTACAGCTTCCTCCAGTTCTTTCGATTCATGCACATACCCAGTACATCGAAGTCAAAACTTTCGCTGTCAGAGAGGTAGATCACCCAATATAATTCTGCCTGCTCAGAGTGATGTACAATAATTATTTACCCCACGTTAACAGAACTTCTACATCAAAAGTTTTGAGAAAGTCTTGGTTTACCAGCAAGCCCTTTGAGTACTATACTGCGGGACACTTCTTTCCTGAACAAGAGTGGTCAGTAGATTGTGCCGGCCTCCAATTAATTGCCTAGATAACGTGAATGTATGCGTCTACTTATATCCTGGGAGGCTCACAGGACTTTTGAGGCTTCCAATAGATGGCCTGGGACCTGGTAGCAGCACAAATATTCGTTCTATCGACGAATGGCATCCCTGTAGGGCTCAAGGTAGAGTACTTACTCAAACTGTATTCTGTGAATGCCCTTTTGTGCCTACCAGAACTAATGTGACATGTCATAAAATATTGCATAAGGGTTTGATGTACTCAGATTAAGATCGGCGGTAATAAAATATCGAGTTGATGTTTAATCAATGAGAGCTACATTTGGTGATTCTAGCACTAACACTAGCATCTCGGTGCTCTAAAAATAGTAGTAGCATTTCTTTGGGTTGTTAAAAGCTTCAATAGTAAACCTCCTGAATCTGGTCCTTGGAGCAGCTTAGTCTCCACTATAAAAATCCAACAAATTTTATCGCCAGAATTACACCAATCGCAAGGAGCACCCGCCTTTCGAAACGGAATCTCGTCAGAAGCTGAATCTATATTTAGAAAGCTGATAGACTGGATGATCCATGTCAGGACCATTCTTCTAGATTTTCACTTCTCTTCCCCTTATGGCCAATGTAGCGTCAGGCACATTGAAGTGAGAATGCGCATTAACAGAGATTTAGAAAAAGAACATCCAGATTTAGCCCAACGACCGCCAATCACATAATATAGGTTCTGCAGTATGATGTTTCAGGCCTTCTTTGCAATAATTATTGCATACGCAACTGCACGCTGTTTCTGAGAATCTCTTCGCCGGGACAAACTTCACTATCTTATGACTAAGTGCGGTAGACAACTGTAACTGCTAGCAAGATCAGTGCAGATAGTACAGAAATGGTCAGTGAATTTAGGTAAAGGCACATGATACAAGTTTGTTCTCTGTCCCCAATTTGACTAAGTTGTAAATTTCCAGGGTTATGTCTGCTCTTTTGGGAACAAGACCAGCTCAAAACGAAGGGTCGATTATAAAGTCTCCAAAATTTATATAAACGCAAAGATTCCACTATTTTCTGTGGATTAGATGAATCCTAAAGGTTGAACCAACCGAAACTTTCATCTTTCCTCACAATGTTGATCAATTGGAAGGCGGCTATCCCAGTGCTCTCTGCGCTATCACTGACCTCTGCAAAGTTAATCAGTAATGCCTTCACTGAAGTCACATTGAATGATGCTACAGGTGGTAGTTATTTCCCTCATGAGCCTGCTGGTTATTATCTAGGTACTTTTGCTTATGACTTGGATGTCTTGACTACCGGTGCTGTCAAAGGTGATACTTTCCAGCTGTCTATGCCAAAAGTTCTATCCACTTTCCCTGCTTACACCCAAGAAAATACTGATTCTTCTTCTGACTTCCACTTATACTTGACTGATGGTACTCTGTTTTTCACCTGTACTTTCACTAGCCCTGACTCTACAAGCACTGACCCAGCTGTTATTTTGTGTACCATTGTTTTGGACTTATCAAACTATGAAAGAGTTTACGGTGAATTGCAAGACATCTACTTTTCATTTGACACTTATGGTTACAAAGAAGATACTTTGTCATTAGCAGCTGAGTACACTGATCCTTACAACAATTTCACTTTCAATGACCTTGCTGTTGATATCACCTTGTCTCACCCAACAAACAACGCCGATGAGATGCAATACAAGGTTCAGGAGTTGTCAGATGGGAGTTATCTGGTCCAGATTATCGCTCCAACCCCACAAAGTTTATGTTCAAGTGGTACTTCGACTGCTGTTACAATTGAGCACACAGTTAGTGCCGAAGATGGTCAACCTGCTGTCAGTATCAAGAACTTGATTGGTGTTATTGACTCTGGTTCCTTGAATGTTTACTAATGCTCCAACAAGCGGTAGCTCTGTTCAAGGTTCCCAAGACGTCAATGGTGACTACCACTCAATCACCATCAGCGATTTCAACCGCTCTGGTAGACTGGCTGCTGCCTACACTGTCACCCCATACTCTGAAGGTATCAACTACAACATCAAGATGACTCCAACTTGTTCTGAGGGTGATGCTTTGCAAGCTGTTAGAAGTGGTAATGTTGAAATTGCTCTTGCCACTGACTCCACCTCCACTGGTGGTGATGGTACCGCTGTTCCAATTCCATCATTAAGTATTCCACCTGCTTATACCACCACTCAATCCGGGACTGAAACTGATATTGTGACCTTCTTTTCAACTACTGGTTCTGGCGGTCATCCAACTATCGCTACAAGCACTATTCCACTGACTGTCCCATCCGCATACACTACCACTGACTCTACACAGCCTGAAATCATCTCCTTTTACCCAACAACTGGTTCAGACGGTTCTTTTGCCACCGGTTCCACAACTATTCCATTGACCATTCCAAGTGCTTACACCACTACTGACACCTCAAGTGATAGTAAGTCTCATTCAGAAATCATATCTTACTACACTACTTCAGATTCTGACGGTGACTTTGCCACTGGTACTACCACTGCTACTTTCTTGGTCCACACTATCAATAACGTCAGAAACAACACTGTTACTGCCACCTCAACCATCCCATGTGAAACTTCAACCATCACTTCCAACGGTCAAGTTATCACCCAAATTATCTCCAAGACTGTCACCACCGATGTCAATGGTTCTTCTTGTACCTCTGCTGCTACATCCATCTTGTCTGTCAAGTCAATCATTACAAATGGTAAGACTGTTACAGCTACTGTTGTTGTCCCAGTTGAGACTGCTGGGTCTGGTTCAGGTTCAGGTTCTGGCTCTGGTTCTGGCTCAAATCTGTTGCTACATCAAAAGCTCAATCTCAATCCAGCTGGACTGCTACTTCCAAGACCACTTTGATTGCTACACAAACCAGTCAAGCTGGTTCTCCACCAGTTCCAACCACTGCACACTCCATCTCTGTCTTTGAAGGTGTTGCTTCACACTATGGCTCTTCCTGGCTGGTTGCTTTAGCCGCTTTGGTGATGTCAATGTTGTTTTAAGCTCTGCTATAGAACATATTGTCTTCAAGAAGATGACTTCGTCTTCTTGGATCTTATTTGCTTGGATTTTGAATATACTGGATCTGGTTTTTCTCTGTGTTGATTCTGGTTTGGGACTTTGACTTAAATCATTAGTTTCGAGCCTTATTTTGACATGGTGTTTTTTCCCATGTTCCCGTTTTTAGATTCTTGTTTGTGAAAGCCTGTGTATTCAGGTTAAATAGACCATTCTGATTTCATTTTTGGTCTTTAATTGTTTATTTATGCTAATATAACGATATAATCGATAATTGACGATACTTTGCTGTAGTGCCTAGCTTCATTAGCTAGCTATCCATCAGATTTAGCTTTTATTATAAGAGTAGCTCAATTGAAAGCATCGAAACGACGTCGTTGGTCTCAGACTTCAGCAGAGTGATACTGCCATATAGATGAGCCTCTGGGGTGTCTGTTTTTGAAAAAAAGTGGGAATCGAAAACACCCCATCTTTTTTGAGCTACATGCTTGCAGCTTCCAGAAGCTCATGGAACCTGTTCTTCAAGGGTTCAAAGCGATTGTGAACTGTAACTAGCGAAGGGCATCGAATCTAGAGTTTGAATCATCAGAAGTTATGCACAAACACGATGTAAATCTTGCTGTAATGCGACCTCTTGTGTGGCATCGAGCGTGAAGTCGATTAGCCGCTGCAGCTGTGCAGAGAAATATATAGTGCATAGATTTGCGTTTGCTCAAAAACCTAAAATCGAGTAGTAGCCAATTTACAAGCTCCAGCCTCGATCACCTCTCAGCGTATAAGGGGTGTCCAATTCCACATGTTGTCGCTGGTAACGCACCATTGAAACTCACAGAACTCCTGAAACGCCTGTCTAACGTTTCTATTGAGTTCTTTCGCCGTTTTCTAACAGGCTAGCTTATTAACTTGGAATTTCCTGACGGTGCACAAAAATAGAATCCCAATACATGGAAGTTCTTTTGCCAAAGCTCTTCGTAAACTGCCTGTGACATCCTCGTTCAACGGCTGCAGAGTGGGAAGCCCGGTCAGTCAAGCATATTTCCCCTTTTGTCATCCCTGAAGTTTACTTATTTTCTATTGCTCTTCTTGCAGGCGCTTTCGATGGTACTTTTCTGTCGGTCCTAAAGATTTTTACATATCCACTTCCGCTTTCGGTCTTTGGTCCTCCAAATAAGTGTTTCGGCGGTTCAGCCTCCAGTCGGCTAAACTCACCAAAATACTTAGAGCTCAAGTGCCTAGAATGGGCAGTTCATGGTCCTCCCTTCCGAAAGAAGAAGGAAGTGCCCTGTTAATGCTTTTTCCCCAGATGTGGCCAGGTTAGTCTCTCTTCAGGCTTCACTTCCCAGCTCGTCGTTGTGTTCCAAAAAATACGGCGACAATAGGGGAAAAACAGAAAGCTATAAGACAGCAAAACTCCAAAAAACCATCTGAAGCCACCTGACAAGCGGTCTCCTTCATTGTTTACACATCGCTCAATCTTCATTGTTGCTCTGGTACTGTTGGTTTTCTAGTTTAGCGCTGAAGTTAAAAGTGACTAGAAGTCCCCTTTTCATCAGGTATTTAAATATATTCAAATTCGAGCCATTGGTTGGTGATGCTCCTCCCTTTCAAACTCATAGGATGCTATGACTGTTTCTGTGAGACTTGCGATCTTACCTGATGCCCTTTTCCACATCACATCACATTATATATTCCCATTATACAACTTAATGCTCCCAAAGAGTTACCAGCAAGCTTTTGTCACACCCCTTGTGAGTCTTCAGGTAGAAAAAACCATACTGGATGCCTCATACTCTCAACCTATTCCTTTAGTGGCGTTGGTTTTATGGTGGTAAGTACCTTTCATATGGGTTTCAAAGAGGTACAAAAATTTGAAACCAATGATTGCAAATATCCTTCAGCCCCACCTAGTAGCTGCTATCAATCGTTTCATATGACAACTTCCCATGAAAGGTTCTTGTGTCATCATGAAGGGAACAGAGGCTTTAAGGCACCATAGAATATATATATCCTTATAATGCTTACATAAGCGAATCGGAAATTATTACGTAATCACGAGCCCACTAGTTTTTCTTCTCGGGAATTTTGTTGTCCCTTGTGGACATTTGGTCAATTAGAAATAATACAGAGATGATCAGCAGTTCCCCTGCATAAGGATGAACCGTTTTACAAAGAGATTTACTATTTTTTTTTGCGAATTTGAGCAGTGAGAATGGTACTATCCACTCCATATCACCAAGGGTCAAGAATCTTCGTAATAACCTCTTTTACCAGCGAATTTGAGCCTCTGAAGATGCTTTCCCGTTGATTTAGCTCTCAGTTCGATTGCGCCCAGTAGTAAATTTTATGAGATCGAAATCTACGCCATTTCAAGAAAAAAACGATGGCATTTCATTTCAATAGCTAATTACTGTTAGTAGCCACTTTGTTTCCCTTACTCGAACTTACAACACACCGGCCAGCTACATACTCAGCTTTCAGGAGCCTCATTTCACCAGATAAAGATCCATCACATTTCCGAAGATTCGCGGAAGACGCCAAATGTGTTCGCTAAAAATTTATTGAAGGAGATCAACAACAACACGCGAGTTTAAAGCGACAGCTCAGTGCCCACGAGAACCTCATGCCGGCGATTCCCACTTTGGAGGAGCACCAGAGCTCAACTTACTTCAGACAGAAGTTTCCCGAGTTCTTTGCTAAACAGCAGAGTGATCTGTTAGGCTTCAAACTTCTATGCTACTTCCAGACTGGTAAAATGGATCATCAAACTTTCCAAATGTTGTTCAACTCCACTGAACTGTTGAAAGTCGTCACCCCTATCTCTAGACTACCGATTTCGCATAGTCCTATGAATGACGCTGGCTCCGGTGGCCATAAATGGGAAAAGTTGAACATTGGTGGTGTTAGCATTATCGATGCTCCTGAGAGCGGCTCCACAATGCCCTTGGAAGATGGTAAGGGCCAATTGGTGCTCTCCTTGAGTGAGTTGTTCCTTGAGTTGGAAGTCCCTGAAGATAGCCAGCTGAGAAGAAGTCTTGCTTTTGCTCTAAATGTTGTTATCGATGCATTGAGTGTTGATACTATCCTAATTGATCCAGAGAGACCTGTTGGTTACTACTCCATTTTGTTCAACTATTGGGATTCTGTCTCTATTAAGAATGATTTCCAAAGCTCAGACATTGGCCAAGTCCTTGCATCTGTGACTGATGAATCAAAAGCTGAACAGGTTTTATCCACTATCGAGAAGTTCATCATCAGAAATCTAAGAGAAGCTTTGGATATGTCTTCAGCAAATAACGGGACATCAGCATCTTCCCAGCTAACTAGAGAAGACTTCGTTGCTCCTTTTGGCTTATTCTCCAAAGATTATGTTCCAGAGAAGAAACTTTTGTCTGATTGGGTAATTTGCACCTATCATTTGAAGTATGATAAACTAGCAGGTCATAACTCCTTCTTGCCTTGGTCTTTGTTCAAGAACTATGGTAACTACATTGTCATCGATGAATTCACTAACAATGATATTCCACTGTGTCCAGAAACCTTAATCAAAGTGGCCTTTCCAAGAAACGGTGCTGTTAGCACTGGGTTTCCAGAGTCAACAAGTTTCAACGGTGGTGTGCTACAGCTTGTTGGGACCAATGGGTGTTGTCATTACTGTAACTCACCTGGGTTCTTTGCTTCTGTTTCTACTGATAAAAATGGTGACACTAAGTGCCCTGTTTGTGATGACGGCTCTTCTGAATATGGTTATGAAACTGATGTCACAGATATGACCTTGTTATATCAGAAGAGTCAAGACTAATTTCTTCTGCTGTTTTCTTATCATTCAGTGCCATTCTGAACCACATGCTTCTCTTTTTCCTGCTGTCTTTCTATCAATTTTTTATCACTTTTTTTGCTTGACGTTGTCCAATCATCCCACAGTCCTGTCTGATTGTTGGACAACGTACGAAACCAATCATCTGTGATCCATCCATGCATATTTTTAACCTCTGAAGACCGATATTTTGCATTCACCAGCGGTCTTTGATGTCTTTGTCTTTGTCTTAAGGACAATAAAGACTGCTTCTATATCAGCATGTATTATCTTGCGTTCAACTTTTTTGAATTGCTGTCTTACCTTTTGACTTATTTCAATCGGTCTTCAAAGGTTAAAAATGGACCATCAATGGATCTAAGATGAATGGTTTTGGCTATATATACTTTAAATCTTTAAACCCTCAAAACTTCCTTCTGTAGTTTATTCGATCTGAAGCTCTTCAAAGGGCCTTAAGTCGTAGACTTTGAGATCGCAACCAGGTACACACAGATCATTCCATGACTATACTAGAATTATGATCTATAACTTTTAAATTCCCTGCTCATTTGCACCACAGATATTCACTGACAAACTCAGAGACTCGTTGGGGATCGCCTGCAGCCTGTCTGAGCGGTCAAGGCCATATAACTTATTCGGAGATAAAGATTTATTTCCGAAAAGCTGGGAACTCATGTCACAGTTATGATTCTTACGCTGAAAATTGTAAATGGGCAGATGTACTACTTCAAGCTGACGGTTTTAATAGCTTATACAGCTCATCACATCGTTAATTGATGATTAAAATTATTTATTCGCTAATTATTATGATATTTCACAAAAAGACGACGTCTATTTTTATTTTTGATTTTTAATTTTGAACAGAGCAAAATCGCAAAAGTTTCAAACTCATTATTAAGGCACTCTTAAATAACCGGTTGAAAGCTACTGCTGAGGGTATATCATACCCATTTAAATCATGGCAAGAAACCTGTATTTATTGTCGTTTATATGCCAAAAAGTGTGCTGAGTTTGTCGGGATTTATTCAATAGCGTCCCGGCCGCGGATTTGAAATTTTATTTCATGACTAGTGTTGTCTACACTAGCGGCGCTAGTACTGGTCGGCAAATCAGAGGAATACAGACGTATGCATGTGATGAGTACATTATGACAGTTGACTAGCAAAGTCAGTACGGTACCTCAATGCGGTACGTATGACTAGATGTACTGTTAGCTTCACGTTGACGGATAGAGGGCGAAAACTCAACAGAAGCCGTATCAGTCTACACGCAATAGCAGATAGGAAGTACAGTCGATATATGATTTAGTAGCTAATCAATAGCACCTAGCCTGACAATCACAAATGGTGATCAACAAACAATTTTCTTCTTTCCGGAACCTTCTCATCCCACATCCCAACCAAGATAGTTCTAATCCCATCTTTGTATGGCAGTTTACCATGACTGACCTGGAAGTTGTGCACAAAGACCAGATCACCACTCTTCCATTCATGTTTGTACTCAGAGTCGACGACTAATTCGACAAACTTTCTGACGTCAGATTCTTCGAAATGATCATCGTTACCAAACTTAATCTTTGGATCATCTTTGAAGTCATCGTAGTAATCACCAACATAAGCAGCTAAAGAACTGAATAGTAAAGGCTCCCCTCTGAATTGCTTGACCGGTTTAGCGATGGAAGTGATCACAATGTCATCTTTGTCGTTCCAGGAGACATTATCAGAGATGTACTCCCTAGCGATTTGTTCCGCTTTCTTCTTTTGGGTAGCTAGATCGTCACCAGGTAAGATGTTTCTGCCAAAAGTGACTTCATGGTTCCAGACCAGACCACTTGGATTAGTTGTTTCCTTTTCCCAGATCTCTTCACTGAATTTCAAACCGACTGTTGCCAGTTTAGTTAAAAAATCAGGTAATTCTTTCTTGACCTTTTCAAACAGTTCACCACCATGGACCAAAGGGGTTTCACCACCAGTAGCAGTGTATTCTGGAACAGTGAAATCAATTGTTGTTGGCCAGAACTTGAAACGGGAGTATTCATTGTGTTGGTGGATTCTTTGATCAGCTGGAACACGAGTGTTGGCAACGTACAAGTTGTGACCTTTCTTAGTTCTCAATGATCTAGTACCGTTTTGTTGAAACTCGACAAGACCACGGTTTTCTTCAACGACACGGAACTTTTCAGCTAATCTTGGAGCCTTGGAAGTATCTGAGTTCTCAACAGTGTCTCTGATGACAACGGTCCCATGGTTCTCCAACAATCTGGTGAATGTACCATCCTTGGAGAAAGCAGCTAGTAGTTCTTCAACCTTTTGCTCATCATAGGCTTCACCGTGCAGGTTCACTTGGTAAGCAACAGGGAACTCACGACCATGGATGATATGAGCTTCTGGAAGAGTCAATTTGTCCAGGGAGTAAGGACCATCGTTGGTGTAGGTTTTTGGAGGAGGGACGTAGTCAACGGTCATAATTGTGGAGTAAGATTGGGTTGTTCTCAAAGAGTTTTGGATCAAGATCAGAAGCGGATCAGGGCGGCTTTTATAACTCGAGCCTTGACAAGACTCCCGAGTCCCGACACCCCTCCCGACATGGTGCCACTATTATTTAGCCCAAGATTTCGCTTCTGCTACTAGATAGTAAAATTGTGGCATTTTCGATTTCCTGTCGGAGAACCCTTATCGAGAAATCAGGGCGGTGAAAAATAATTGTGTCAAAAGTCCGATGCTGAAATTTACACTGGTAGCGTAAGTCTTAGCACTAAGTAATTATCCAATCGTTTATGGAGGCAAAAAAGCTGGAGAAGAGTTTCACTTTTGTATCATAATTCAGAGGTAGTTATGTCAATCAAGTACCTTAAAGGTGATTTGTTCGCATTAGCTAAACAACCTGCGATCCTAGCGCACTCCTGTAATACTTATGGTCGTTGGGGTGCCGGGATTGCTGCTCAATTCGCTAGGAAGTTCCCAAAGGCCAATAAGGTCTATGAACAGCATTGTCATAATTCTACGCCAGATCAGCTTATAGGGACAACTCTAATGATTCATACTGAGCCTTCTGAACCTGGTAATGGTGGTAAAGAAGGTCATATCATTGCTTGCCTATTCACAAGTCGTGATGTTGGTAGAAGAAAGGATGCCCCAAACGAAATAGTCAAAAACACTGATAGTGCATTGAGTGATCTTCACAGACAACTAGGGGATGGAGAAAAGAGAACAATAGATCTGCCTCAGATCAATGCCGGTATTTTCAATGTTCCTTGGGAAGATACAGAGGAAGTGTTGAAGAAGCATGATGAATTTGACTATAACGTCTATATCTTTGGGTGATGATCGTGCAATAGGTACAGTCTTTTGTATGTGAATTTTAGGAAGTGGCCTACATGAGTCAAGTGTAGTGTCATTATCATTAATTAGCGAGGAGCAACCCTTGTTATCTAGTGTTCAATCTATATCCATCCGGCTATCATCAAAGCTGGCATCTGATGAGACATTATCGTAGTACCCTCCGTAAGTGTTTCTTACCTTAGGCAATGGTATAGCTGAAGGCTGTATATCATCGTCAATCATTAAATCATCATCCATCGCCGTATCAAACTCCTGTAGTCTGAAGACATTGAAGTACCACTTTTCCCAGCTCTTGAAAACGGTCACATGAGGGTCTTCATAGGGAACAAGGCTCCAATTGTGCTTAATCTCAAGTTCTTTTACCACGTCGTCGTTTGTGATTGCACTGTCTATACCGTGGTAGTCCCTCAATATCCGTTTCTTGGACTTCAGCGTATCCAGGATGGACTTGGTCTCAGATGTGGAAATGGGTCTATTGACGACTTTGGCAGGGATGACTATGTGGTCTGGGTCCACTGTTTGCAAGTCGGTGATGTGCTTGGAGGACTGGATGATATCGTCGTCGTCTTGGTTCTGGAGCAGAAACTCCTCGATGTCTGGGATGTACTCGTGATGAGGGTCTGTTGTTGTGGTAACTTGGCTGCTGCTCTTCCAGGAATCGTCGAGGGTAAACGAGCCCAAATCGTGGAGCAGCCGCACACGTTTGACGTTGTATTGTCTAATGTCATCCAGCGTTGGCGAGTAGCTTCTCTTGTGTACTCTGGACATGTTTCGGTGGCGAATGGGTCTGTATTTGGCTGCCTTGTTATTGTTCGGCTCGGTGCTAAATTTATCCTTTAAAGTGAGAAAATGGCACAAAATTCTAGAACCTTCACTACCAGACCAGATCAAACAGCCACAAACTTCCACAAATGAGCTCTGATCCGCTGGGAGCCTCTGTGGAGACACTCAAGCCGAACGACGAGCTGGCACAGCTGCTCTCCCAGCTAGACATCGTCCAGGGCGAATTGCCACTCAAGTTGAACAACCAAGTCAATGAGTTCCTCAGGGAGCTAACCAGACCAAAGTACGCCAAACCACTGAGCTACGACGAGATTGTGCTGCTGTTCCAACAATTCTACCATGATTTCCAGCTGAAGGCAGAGGTGTTTGTCAAAGGGACAGTCAATTCCACCCGTGTTGAGCTGAAAGACCTGAATTCCTTAGATGAAACAAAGGCCGAAGATAAGGATGAGGATAAGGTCAAGAAGTATGTTGAAATGGCCGAGTACAAATTGACCAATGCATTGCATGACAAGCTAATCAAGAAGAACGAGCAGTTCAATTCCATCAATAGATACTTGCTGGCCAAGCTGGAAATCCTCAAGAAGGTTAAGGGCTTGGAGTACACAAAGTTGATCGATGTTTACGATGTTGACTTGCAACTACCCATCTTCCACAAAATCTCATCAGAGTTTGCACACTTGAACAGTTTAATTACACCCTTACAGAAGATTACAAAGATTATGGAGATCCATTCCCAATTGAACACATTCTTGAAAGAGCATTTACAAAACGAACAGATCAGTGGAGACTACATCTTACCATTACTGATATACCTAATTGTCATCTATGGTCAAACAGAGTATGGTCCATGTGACTTCTACCTCAACTTCCAATACATTAAGAACTTGAGAAACGGTGAATCATTACAAAGTGACCAACTATATTGCCTAACGAATTTGGAAGCCTCATTGATGTACATCCAAACTTTAGATATCTCCACTTATGATTACGAACCACTGTCTAAAGAAGAAGTTATGATCAAGAATCAAAAGAATCTGACAACCACAAATGGCATCTTGACCACATCGGGCAATTTCCTAAGTTCTGCATTTGATACATCGTTGAAAACCGTCATGAATAGACTAAGATCCCCAGAACACACATCACCAGGAATATTACCAGACTCAGGGACACTCAATGAATCCAATCCATTAAAGAACTTCATGGGTGATGTGATGAAATGGACTAAACCTTCCCATTCAAGAAACTCATCCCGTGATTTTTTGCCATCACTACCTTCCCGTTCCAGATCATCATCACTGAAGTCCCAAGTTCAACCAGCTTTACAAAGTATACCCCAAAATGGCTACCCTGTGGACTTGAACAAGTATCAAGGGAGACAATTCCAAGAGTTGACAGTTGCTGAATTGCAAGATTTGTTCAATGACTATCAAAGCTTGGTCAAAAGTTTACAGTAACGAACAAAATGGGGTTATCAACATTGCTGAGCAGTCAATTTATAGGGGGATTTTAGGTGGTTTATACAGAGTTGCACTTTTCGAAACATCGTTGTGTAGCTCTATTTAGTTTCGCTTCGGTGTCGGTTCACTGTGTGACACGGGTGAATCCCGGTTAAATAAACCGACCGAGTACGATATCTCTTGAAAAAATTGTCTCTGTGATCCATAAACCAACCCAACACGGACACTTTGTCAACAAGATTTACTCTGTGCTTTTCAAGAAACGGATTACGAGTTTGTGCTCCTTGGCTGGCAGTGACGTTCTGAAATAGTCGGAGATTCAGATCTTCCTATCACTAGCAACAGCAATCATGAACATCCTTGAACAGTCTATAAAAATGGAGAAAATCCGTTCGAGACGTTATTCTGGAATCTGTACGTATGCTATCTTCGAGACACCGCTATGCTTATTCACAAATATCTCATAACGCTCTTGTTAGCTGCCAGTTATTCCTCTTCGGTACCTCTTGGAAGTTTCCCAACCTTGTCAGGGAGCGTGAACCTTGTCAAATTCACAGAACAATACATGATGGCATTCATAAGTCTTGTGAATGATGACGTCCCAATTGCACAAATTGCCCCGTTAATTCCTCAGATCTCACTAGGAACCAACCTTGATCAAGTCCGGTCCTTGATAGTGGGTCTCAACAATTACAAAACCGAGTACCTTGTTGAAGGCACCAAGAAAAACATTGCCTACTGGTTAGTCGAAGCTGAGGATCGTCAGCCAGAGGACCCAGTTCTCTTGTTCCTTCATGGTGGTGCTTACATCATGGGTTCATTGCCAGCCTTCCCACTGCTATGGTCGAAGATTTACACGGAGTTAGATAACGATCGGCTATCAATTTTGTTGGTTGATTACACCGTTGCTGTCTATCACAAATACACTCATCAGTTGAAAGAAGCAGTGAAAGTATACAACAATCTCACCAGTACTTCGGACAATATCATCCTTGGTGGTGACTCTGCTGGTGGTCATCTTGCTTTACACCTAACAAGACATATCAAGCATCCGGTGAAAGGTGTCGATAAAGTGAAGCAAAAGCCAATAGCTGAGATTCTGCTATCTCCATGGGTCAACTTATCACCAGATGCTGAGAAAGATGGTGGATCTTGGGTTTTCAACAAGCGCAAAGATATCCTCTCAGCTCCATTCTTGAACAAATGTGGTGCCTATGTGATTGAAGATGAAGACATGCTTCCCAGACCGGAATACCGTTTACACGAAGATACAAAAGCCGATTGGCCTAATTTATTACCAAATGCTTCACACGTCCTGGTGGTACGAGGTGAAAACGAGGTTCTGAGGACAGATATAGAGAAATGGATCAAGATTGCTGAACTACCTGAAGAACAAACATACCTGGATCTAGACGGTGTTCATGATGCAGCTATTCTTACACCTGAGGTTAACGATATCTGGCCTCAAATCGTCAAATTCTTGGATAAAATTCTCTAACTACTAACTGGTATTAGTCAAGCCAAATTTAATGACAAGTATCAAACTCAACATCCCCAACAAAAGTAGATTTCGCCGCCATGCTTATACTACTGGTGTGGTTCGAACGGCTAGCTTTTTTTATATGACGCCATAATCTGGGGAGGGAATTTGAGGCCCCAGATTTATTATATTCTGTAAGATTTCAGCTGGAACATTAGCCATGTTTAGCAATCTAAGAGAGGGTTATTAGAGTGACACTAATCTTAGAAGTAGATATGT